>CAUZXS010001955.1:75000-78355 GCA_963585895.1 Sepioteuthis lessoniana
TATATAATAATAATAAATAAATAAATATCTTATTTGGAGGTGCCCGTGGTATAATGGTTATCGTTGTAGGAAATGGACACGGTGACACGTGTTCAAATCCAGGACAAGACTGATTGCATTTCACATAGCACTAATACCCTTGGGAAAGGTATGAATCCAATTATTCTCCCTCTAGCTATGGGTAAATAGTAGGGCAGACTAGGTTCTTCAGCTCTTGGTGAGGCAACTAGTCTAGGAGAAGGGAAAATCTGAATTCTCACCTGTGAAACTTCGCTTAAAAATTGACCTTGTGTCATATCCTGCCCGAGCGGAGGGGTTGGTAAATATGATAATAAATAAACATATATTAGATATATATATTTAATTCTATATCATATTTATATATATATAAATATACTATTTTTATATATCATATCTATTAGATATATATATTTAGCAGTCTAAATTCCATGAATATATATATATATATATATATATATATATATATATGCGTACATTCTAATACAGTTGTACTGTTAACTATTCTCTCCCTTCTCTTTCTATTTTTAGTAAATATTCTTCCTGCTTTGAGTTCCTTCCAACTTAAAAAAAAAAAAAGAAATTAAAAGATTAAAAAACTCTTTTTGATAATATCCTTTTACTAACACTGGAGAGAAAAGTGCATTAAAAAACTAACTTTCCCCCCCAAAAAAAAATGAAATAAAAATAAAAATAAAAATGAAAAAAATAGATAAATAAATAAATAAAAAAACTTGAAAAAAAAAAAAAAATACGCACACCCCACCAAATTCTTGACAGTTCGTTTTCCTCTCGTTTTTTTTTTTTTTGCTATGTGTTTTTTTTTTAGTATTTTTTCTTTTTCTTTACAATTTTTTTTCTCTTTTTTTTTTTTCGATTTTTTCTTTTTCTTTACAATTTTTTTTTCTCTTTCTTTTTTTTTCGATTTTTTCCCCCTTTTCTAATCACTGTATAATTAATCCGGCATGAGAAGAAACCAAGTCGAAAATTCTCACCAAATTTTTCGTCTTTTACAGCCAAAGGACACTCATTTGGATACCGACATACACACACACACTCGCAGAGAAGACGCCCAGTCGCTCACGGAACCTGATGACAAAAAACACTCTCCATATCTGGATTAACTCTTCAAAACCACATGCACGAACCTCCTACACACTCACATACACGCACAGATGTGTGTTTTGTGTGTATTTCTTAATAGTAGTATAAAGCATATATATACATATATATATATATATATATATACGTGTGTGTGTATGTGTGCATGTGTGCGTGTGTGTGTATAGGTACGCATGTATTTACATAAATAATATATATATATATATATATATATGTGTGTGTATAATATCTTATTTTAAAACATATTTCTATAGTGTATTATGTTCTTCTAGGAGAATGGCTTTGGCATTAAATAACCCACGTAGATTCATATGCCATTAAACAAAGAAACCAAACCTATACTGTATTATATATTTATATATGTATAGGTACGTATGTATTTACATACACATACACACACACACACACACATATATATATATATAGTTGGCTCTACTTCGTATTGAGCACTCTTGTAATTGTAGCATTGCGGCATTTTACAGTGGGTTTTATTTTTCTTTTGACCAACTGACTGCATATCTCTTGATTTTTTTCAACTGGTGTGACGAAGTTGGCCTTTTCTTTTTTTTTTTTTTTGTCCTATGATATTTTTCTTTTTTCCCCCTGACGGTAATTCGAGATATTTTTATCTCTTGTTCCTGGCGGGTATTTTTTTCTTTTTTGCTGGCAACCGTGAATGCTGGTAGATAGTAGGTTAGTAAATATATTCATATCTATCTATCTATATATATATATATATATAAATATTTTCTTTAAAGAAAAAACCAAAGACTAGTTATTTTAGGATTATAAATTTATTTCCATCCTGTTTTGGGTTTCTGATGTAAACCAAAAACACGAAGAAAAATATAACAGGACTTCTTCAGATCCAATGGATAAATAAAACAGAATAAACACGGGGTGGGGAAGGGAAGGGAGAGAGGTGAAGAGTTACCTCCTTGTTTTTTTTAAATTCCGTTTTTTTATTTACCTATTTATTTTATTTTTAAAATTATTCCGTCAGTTGGAATTCCTCACCCCACCGGTGTCTATTCTGTTTTATTTATCCATTGGATCTGAAGAAGTCCTGTTATATTTTTCTTCATGTTTTTGGTTTACATCAGAAACGCAAAACAGGATGGAAATAAATTTAGAATCCTAAAATAACCGGTCTTTGGTTTTTTCTTCAAAGAAAGTATTGCTCTGTAAAATTAATTACATTGAGCTCTCTACCAGGAAAATTTAAATGTTCAGCTCTTGAATGATTTTCTTGTCCAGAAGGAATTACTCCCAACTCTGGTTTAACTGGACCGAATAATACCTATATATATATATAATATTTTATTTTTATACCTATTTCTATTATATATATATGAAATAAAAATTTGAAAGGAATCCGACAGAATGGAAAAATAAAGACATCCAAAAGCGATGAATTTATAACGAAGGAAAGTCGACGTTAAAACGTTTCGGTTTTAAGCGACCTTCATGTGGATTTTAAGATGATGAAACAAGCGTTGATGGAATAACGATGGATATTTTTTGATTAAACCTCCAACGTTGTTCTATCAACACTTGCTTAACCATTTTGAAGTCCTGAAGAAGGTTCCTTAAAAATGAAACGTTTTAACGTCGACTTTCCTTCGAAATAAATCCTTCATTTTAGATTTCTTTGTTTTTCAGTTCGCTCTCTCTCTTGGGCGGGTTTCGATCCCAGCTTCAAGCATCCTACGTGTCCAGCCACACTGAAGATGGTTGGTTGTTTGGTTTTTATGGCATATCAACCATTGTAGGTTATTTAATGCCAAATCCATTTTTATACAAATAATCAGTTCTATTTCAAACAAATCAGTTTAGCATGAGTAAACAGTTTAATTGTCAAAAACATTTCTATTTCAAACTATTCAGTTTCAATGTCAAAAACAGTTCCACTTCAAACAATACATTGAAGTATAAGTACGCAGTTTAAATGTAAGTGCAGCTCCACACTGAAGAGTTGTGAAACAACGAAACAGTCTGTCTGTGGATGACAATATATTTATGTATATATATATATATATATGCTGCATTTTTTAAAAACGCAATTTTTTCCTAGCTGTAGTCATCTTAATTGTACTAAATGGATACTCAACATAGACGCTGACGAAGCCTCTTGAGAAAAATCTTGACGGGAATTGCATAAGAATGCTACGAGTTACAGTGAACAAATCCTGCAAGCAAACATCCATCAAAAAGG
>CAUZXS010001956.1:0-87444 GCA_963585895.1 Sepioteuthis lessoniana
CACACAGAACAAAAACAGATGCTGTATTTTAATGGGTTATTGACACAGCATCGCTTTTCTTCTCCATCTTTATTTATATTTAAAATAAATGGAATTCAGATGCCAATAGGGAAAACTAAACTATCTTTTGTCCAACCTGCTCTTATATCAATTTTCTCTGTTCTCTTTCTTCATAGCCTTAGTTTTCACACACACACACACACACACGCACGCGTACACGCACGCCTGATTGTAATTCTCATACTGAAAATTATGTCCATAAGTTTTACCATATATATCTCTTTTCCTCGACAAAAAAATGTGGGTTACTAAAAGACATACCTAAAAACGAAAAAAAATGATTAAATCCGAAACAGCTTTTACAATAAATTGTCACGCTTCTCTCCCTTTAATCACATAAATATGTTTTTGGTAATGAATTCATTCAACAGATGAGACATGTCAAAATGATTTTCAAAACTGTCATCTTCTTTCTTGCACACACACACACACACACACACACACACATAGATAGATAGATAGATAGATTATTCATTCTAACACTTATTTTCCACTTATTTTCCACCGTTTCCACTTACTTCCTTCTGTTTGCACAATGCCTCACAAATCGTACTGCTCAGAAATATTCGATTCATATGCGATACAGATTCTAATTCAGAGGTTGGAAGCCACTAACGTAGCTCAGCACTTGTAAAGAAAAAAGAAACTGTTTTAAAATAATCATGGTAGAGTAGTTTGCTAAAATACTCACTCATCCATTCCTTTTCCGCCAACCATTATTGTATGTCAGTGATGGAATATTTTTTGGGGATGACTAGCGATAGGACAGACCTCACACTCACACATATTTATTAGATAGCGTAGACATAGACTTAATCTGAGGATTGCATAGGCGAAAAACTAGCAGTCACCAGACGCCGTTGACTTAGTGTCTATGCTATACTAACTAATATAGATTTGGGAAATCAACTGATTTTCATACTAAAAAAAAATGTTAGCAAAAAATAGGATCAAGAAGCTGTAATTTTTGTATCTGTACTTTTGTATTTATGGACCAATGGAAGCTTAAGCGCTGTTTTTCAAATTCTTTGAGATTCACAGACGACAATATGTGACTTGCCGTAAAAACTTGGAAGGATCAAAACACATTTTTTAAACATTTAGAATAGTGGAATACACCCTACTAAAGCCTGATTGTCACAGCTGGTGAATTTCAAAAATGCAATCTGGACGTGAGGACACTTTAGAAGAACAATATGCAATAAAATTCTGTTTTAAACTTGGAAAAAATGCCACAGAAATGTATGGAATGCTTCAGACTGCTTTTGGAGCATCTTGCATGAATCGAGCATCAGTTTTTGAGTGGCATAAGAGATTCAAGGAAGACAGGGAGTCTGTGAGGGATGATGAGAGGTGTTGGAGGAGTAAGGAAGTAAATACACCGGAGTTGATTGGTCAAAGGGTTAGGGTTTGGGTTAAGGTTACTATGTTGAGGTTTTAAGGAAGTTCAGGAAGAGATTCCGTCGGAAGAGGCCAGCACTTTTCAAATCGGGTCAATGGCATTTCCACCAGGACAATGCAGTAGTCCACAACTCCATCCTTGTCACAGACTATTTGAGCAAGATGGGCATCAAGACAGTTCCTCAGCCTCCCTATAGTCCAAACCTTGCTCCCTCTGACTTTTGGTTATTTCCTAAGCTCAGAGGCTGTCGTAATGAGACGATTGAGGAGATGAAAGAGGCTGTGACGAAGGTCATTGACACGCTCACACTAGAGGACTTCCATGGGGCCTTCCAGAGGTTGTTGTGCAAAAAGTTGTTGTACAACAAGTGCATTGCAGTCGGAGGAGATTACTTCGAAGGGGACTAGAGTTTCATGTGAGTACTATCAATAAAAGTACCCATACGAAAAAAGTCTGGAAACTTATTTAATGATCCTCGTATCTTTTCTTGGAAGAAAAGATTTTGCGACATTTGTGGTTCAACAAACTTTTCACTCAATTTATAGAAATAAAATTTTTAAATTTGTAGATTGGTGTTTTTTCAATCATTAACATGCTTTTGCGCTACACACACGCACACGCACACACACACACACACACACACGTTTATATATTAAGTCTGTCATTGCAACGAAAATTATTCTATTTTGTCTAAATACAGAGTGCCTTAAGAATGTTTTCGGTGTCCAGAGTTGAACGTAATTCTTCGTGTGCTTTCTATGATCACGCATGATTTGTAAATCTCACGAAAGATCAGTGTTCATGTAACTAATATTGATATATTTATCCTATTCTGTTAGGATTGTTGATCAATTGTTTTTTGATAAAAAGGTGTGTGTGTGTGTGTGTGAAGAGAGAGGGAGAGAAAGAGAGAGAGGAAAGGTAAGTGATACTTCTGTTGATATGTTTGGTGATAAATTTACCTTTTTCTCGAGGGTGGCTTCAAAACCGATGTACTGGCTGTGGGGTCTTTACAAATCAGGAAGTTTCCTGTTGTATGGCTGATTCAGAACGCGTAGCTAGACTCTGGTCATCAGTGAATAGAAACCCTCTAACTAGCTATACGGAAGTTTAAGTATGAGCTTGTAGTCCTCTCTCTCTCTCTATATATATATATATATATGTGTGTGCGTAAGTTTGTTTATGTTTCAAATATATTATATGAGTGTGTGAGAGAGTGTGCATGTGTGTATATGTGTGAAATCAACTGCTGATTCTTAAGTAAGAGTTGGACTGCTAAACTGGAGGCCAACCAAAGAGATTACTGTCCGCCGTGCTATTTCATCCATTGCTGAGACAAAGTATTGAAAATTTAGTCATTTTTCCCAAGATTATTAATGAGAAATGATATAGAGAAAAACTAGAATGATTCTGTCAGTCTTTCATTTTTATGAATATCATTTTTTATTAAAAAAAATTTATGATATGAATTTTCCTTTGATGTTAAAGAATTCAACAATGCTTTAACGCACTTCGTCCTTCGTTTATCGTACACAAACGGAAACCATTAATCTTTGACACTAAAACTCAATTTGAGCACAGGTTACGATTTACATTTATTTACATCAAAGCAAACATTTAATTGAAAGTAGAAACTTATTTTGTTTCCACACGCAGGCGTTTGTGCTTGTGTTGCATCATCACGGCACCCAATAGACGTTTGCAGCGCTATGGAACCACATAGACACGTGTAACAACACGTTTTTAAAGAGTCAATTGATGTAGCATTATTTCTTAAGTCTAGTCAGGAAACAACTTACTACTAAAGCAATCAACCAGAATCCCTAATTATATTACATAGTATGTTTACATACACTCATACACAATGTTTATTGTAGGACTAGCATTATCATTTACGTATGTATCGGGTCTTTAGTCAAAGATCAGAGTGTTGTATCTGTGCGCTAAATATCAAACATTGCTTCCGAGCACTTCTGCTTAACAACACATCTCGTTTGATTTACATTTAATTCACACTGATATTAATGGTTTCCCTTTGATAAGCGATGCATTTGCTCAATGCTTAGATGGGTGACAACTTTGTAACAGCAGTTACTCTTAACAAACTAATAGATATGTGCCTAATCTAGCAAAACTTAGTAAAAAAGAACATCAAGTTGGATCTAAGTGTAGTATGTGTTCATTCCCTCTGCTGTTCTTGAGACGATCGCTAGACTTCGATGTTAGCATGACAACGATCGTGGAGGCTGGGGCTATTTTTGGCCTTACCGTTGGGTATACACATAGGAATGTCGAAGAAGTCTAATATCGCCATGACAGTTGTAATAGAAGTTGGGGCTGTTTTTTTTATATTGCTCCTACGTTCGCTCATGGAACTTTTCTTAAACTGGCCGTCTGTCACATCGTAACCGAGGGGATGTGGTTATATAGATGTTTTATCCAGCTTTTGGAGTGGATTAAAGTGTAGTATCTGTTCGTCTTTCTCAACCGAATTCTTATTTTTGGATAGGACGTAACAGAATTTATGATGAATTTGATCTTGAGGATTCCAATCTTGGAGCAGTGCCTTCCATATTGCACCAAAGTTCAGGGTCGAAGTGTCAATTTTCGGTCCGTATGTAAACATCTCACTGGCTAGGACACGTTGTGCACTGTTTATGTTATCACCAAACATAAACACAACTTTCTTGTCGGTATATCAAATTAACAAAACTAGCCAGTCCCCGATATCAATAATACCAAACCACCTGCAAACAACCAGGTAGGCTTGGCAATATCCGTAATAACACCAGTCAGTTCTGGCTTCATCAAAACTATACCATGTGAAAAGAGGCTTGGCTATCTAGGAATAAAAACTAAACGGTTTTCCACCAAAACACCTGATATAATACCGATGTCACTTCAACAATAATATCATTGCATAGAGCAAGTTTTTGCCTATTTTACACAATATCACCAAAATTATGTTTGCCTAGTCGGTTGGGGCTTTAGAATACACCGAGTGCTCCTCTGCAGAGGAGTAATACACCCCCAACGAGAGTCCTAGATATGACACTAAACAATCTGATGGTGAGGGTCCAGTAATACTGGAGTTTTGGGGAATGTGGAGTACCCCTTCATTACCATTGCTCCCAGGCTCACTCTGGCCCGGAGTGGTAGCACTTGATAGGATCCTATCTTTGGATCAAATAGAACATAACTGTGTACTTATGCTAAACTGAATTGCTTGAATTAGGACTGTTTTGACATTTAGACTGCGTACTTAAGCTAAACTGAATTATTTGAAATGGAACTGTTCGGACATTGAAACTGTATTTGTTTGAAAAAACTGAATTGTTTGAAAAAGGACTGTTTTAACATTTAACTGTGAGTAAACAAAAACTATACTTATACTAAACTGAATCGTTTGAATTAGAACTGTTTGACTAAACTGAAAAGCTTGAAATAGAAATGTTTTCCACCGTTAAACTGTACTTATGATAAACTGAATTGTTTGAAACAGAACTATTAATTTTTATAAAAATGGATCTGGCATTAAATAATATACAAAGGTTGATATACCATAAAAACTCAAACAAACAAACAAAAAAATTATGTATTGCTACAAATAGTTTTCTCGTTTTCATTCTCGCAGATTTTAGTTCTACAAGTGAGATTAATTTGTAGTACATAGAAATCGCAGAATTGTTCAATAGACACTTTTTCACCTCTTTTTATAGTATAAATCAGGTTCTGTTAAATATTCTGTGTTTTATGCATGATCAACTTGTACCACTTGTCAGACAAATTTTTCTGAACGTAGAATTGCCTAATGATCTCGAAAAGGCGAAACTCTTAATAGCAGGATGTGGTTTTCATTTCTCTATCACACTATCAATATATGCTTTATCTCAGATTACGAACTACCTTGTTATAGATACAACCTTTAAACACAGTGATAATACACAAACACACACATACATGTATAGATTGTGTGTGTGTGTGTGTGTGTGTAAAGTGTATTTTACAATATATATATAAATAAAGAGTGTCCAATATCGGTCATTATACAAATACATCTATTTTGGTTTAGTGTGTGTTGATAATATACTTTGTTGTATCTCTAAAAAGTGCTCAATATCAGTGATAGAGCATATATATATATATAATTTGATATAGCGTTGACTGTGTCTACACTAACCTCACGAGTGTGTGTGTGTGTGTGTGTGTGTGTGTGTGTGTGTGTGTGTGTGTGTGTGTGTGTGTGTTAATAATACAGTTTGCTGTATTTATAAAGTGTGTTCAATATCAGTGATAGATCATATACATCTAATATAGCGTTGACTGTGTCTACACTAACCTAACGTGCGCACGCGTGCCTGTATGTTAATAATATAGTTTGCAGTATTAATAAAGTGTGCTCAATATCATTGATAGAGCATATATACCGAAATAAGAATACCGTAGACATAAATTCAACACAGTTTGGTAACAGTCAGTTTCTCACTTATGTGGTCATGGAAACTCGTTGTTAGGGTAAGTCATTTTTTCATCGTTGAATTCCTCGAATTTTTGTGTGCCACAAAGTGCAAGTTTCAAAATCTTCCTTTGGGATCAGTAGAAAAAAACCTTTCCCATTGATTTTATTCTTTTAAAATAACAAAAGAGAAATACGCCCGAGATTCATTCATACATTCTTCTTTGCATAGAGTAAAATAAATTGTATCTCAAAAGTTGTGAATAAAAGGTTACTGAGAGCCAGAAATACTTGAACATATATTTAATGGCTTCATAGTTTTATAGGTATTTTCTTTTTTTTTATTCTGATATAAGAGCTGATATAAATAAAAGTACATCACTGAACTTGTTACCAGTAAAACGCAATTATAATACATTATAATTATAATACATTATACTACGCAGTTATAATACATCTTTATTTCAATAAAAGGACAAAAAAAGCTTTCTAACTAGTTATCTAGTTTTATCCTAAAGAAGTGAAAAGTTATTCATCCGTACGTTACTTTGCATTTTAACATTTTTGTCTTGAAAGTTTGTCTTATTTAATCTCGAAATAAAATTGCAGGATCCAATGTTGAAATCAGAAGAAATCGTTCTTCTGTGTGATATCACAACCATTTTGCAGAGTGTTTAAAAAGCATACAAAAAGCTTTTTAAGCGCCCTTAGCGTAACGATTATCGTCGTAGGAAATGGAATTAGCGTCCTGAATTCAAATCATGGACAAAGCTGTTTCACTTGGCGCTAATACTCTTGGAAAAGGCATGAATCTATCTGTCAACTCTCTTCCATCTTTGGATAAATTGTATTCTGTTTTCTTCTAGACTTGTTGCCTAACCAAGGCTTATGACCCCAATAAGCCTTGGTTAGGCAACAAGTCTAGAAGAAAACAGAATTTAAACCACTTTTACGCTACTTTAGAAAATTGACCTTGGGTCACATCCTGGTCGAGGCGGAGGAGTTGGCTAATGCGTACATCCTTATAGAAAAAATACAGTAAATTTTGATCCTAACAAACTTTTATATAAAAAGCAAAGATAAGAGAGAATGAAAGGAAGATGACACGTGTTTGTCTGATGATTTTACAGGACAGAAAATCTGAACAAGATTTTATATATAAGACTGCTGGGTATTCAGCAGCTGATAAAAACTCTCAGAAAATTATCTTAGGCTGGGAATAAGATAATGTCCACCGTGTGAAAATGTTTTCTAAAGTTTTAAGTAAAAAATTGACCTCATTTATACTAGCAGGTATCAGTGCTGGGTTATTTCTTGACGGTGGATGATATACTTGCACCTTGTTGTCGTGAATTTATCTTAAAATGCTAAATAAGTGGTTTATTTTATGAATCAAAATTAGTAAAACATGAAAATGAAGAAACTATTCATTTAATGAATGAAAAAAAAGTCATGACATTCCCTTAAGAAAAATGGCATTCCTGAATTTATAGTGACGTAACAGATGCCTAAACATTATGGATGAAAAACTGACTATGTTAGTGGCCACCTGTATCTCCAGCAAATGGATGGTAAAACTCTGTCCCCGTGCTCCAAGGAAGACAATTGATTCAATAAGATTAATTATCAAAACATGATTAACAATTATCATAATTTGAATTACTTATGAGACAGACTGAATTAGCAGTCACTACAGGATTATCTCACCAGTAAATGGATAAAATCAACAGTTTAGGGATTTAATTAAATCCCTGAAGATTTTAGAAACTTCATGAATTTTTTTTTTAATGGGAATTTAAAATCAGTGAAATGTTCAAGAATTTCATGAAATTCATAGTCTCATATAATTACTGTTCTATACATCACTGATTATGCATCCAACTGCAAGTATTTTGCATATATATACCATATCATTTAAGTCAGTTTACAGAAAAAGCCAAATTGAGTGCTCAATGTACAGCTAATTAATATATATAAACATATATAAAAAAAACACATGCAGAGTAAAATATATTATTAAAATGTAATCGTAATGGTTGTATACACATATATATATATATATGTGTGTGTGTGTGTGTGTGTGTGTGTGTGTGTGTGTGTGTGTCCTTTCTTATTTAGTACTAGTTCCAATGGATTTCATCATCATCACCCTCATGTCGTGCCGCAGGCACGGATATCCCTGACCCTCTCTCGCCACTTCTCCCTATCGTTCATCGCCTCTGGTAGGTCTTCAGGGCCACATCCCGTATCCTCACATAGCTGCTGAATGTATATTCGAGCTGGTTGTCCTGCTTTTGCCCGTCCATATGTAGGGGTCCATAGGAGTATATTACTTATGAGCTCGTCCCTGCTTCTCCAGCAGTGTCCTGCATGTCTGGTTCGTCTAACTTGGATAGTTTTCGTGATTTAATCGACCATATTAATACTAAATGAGTGGAAAAGTTTTCAACTGTATATTCAACCTACAGTTTTCAAAAAACGCTTGGAGCATTTCACACACACACACATATATATATATATATATATATATATATATATATATATATATAATTCTTTTTACATAAATTTTATATGAAGTGGTTCTTAAGAGGTAACTACAAAACAGTTATTTGTAGTTCAAAGAGTACAAAATCATAGAAGCCTGTATTAACATTCTGTCATGATTGGTAAATTTGCTCGGATTTATAGCCATCACTCAGCTCGCTATTTTAGGGCGCTTTGGCAAGAATAATCGTTAGCAAGATGGATTAGCAACCCTTCACGTGTGAGTTCGAATCTCATTTGGTGCCCCAACTCAGCTCTCTATTTGATATCGGTATTTATCTTTCATTTCAGGTTTTTATTTGAGATGTAAAATGGATCCTTTTGTACCAGATTTTTTCCAAATTATTTGTTTTGTTTTTATTTACTTTACTCCTAAGTTTACTTAACCGTCATACTTAATGACTTTCTATGAATTCACAATATCATATTATTATTATTATCGTCAAGTATATATGATATCATTATCAATACTATTCAGTTGAACTTTCTTTTTCAGATATTAGTGACGTTCTGACAACTTTGAAATCTAATTTCAACTCGTCATCAAACTTGCTGAAGCTGCTCGAAGAGGAAAGAAATGAAACAATATCGGATTATAAATTGGTGGCCTTAGTCGAGGGTGACCTAATGGCTCCTTTTTCAATAGCTACTACACAGAGGGGTAGGGAAGGGTACTACTCCATTCCCTGGATTGCTCCAAATTACCCTTGATCCTTACCTTATGATGCAGAGAGTTAAGAAAGGCGGCACTAAGTACCATTTTTTTAGCCTTAAGTGTGACTCAACCTAGGATTGAACCCCGATTTTAAAGTCAGCGATTATCAATCGACATAAAATCCTAAAATTGATTACCATTATTTTTCGATTACGATGTATTCAAATGCAAAGTAGTGAAGAACCCGGCTCTCGGTACTCGAAAGCTATTATTATTATTATTATTATTGAATGATATTTGATGGAAACTTAAAAGATATTCTCTGATTTGGTTGATTGAAAAATTAAAATACTTTATATACACCCCGATACAGAAAAAAGATTGTGAAAAAAATGAAATCATTTAATCGATTAAAAAAACGGTACTATGCATAAGCTCTAAAGAACAAATTATAGGTCAATTGAGGGATCATTCCTTGCTGATTTTATCATGTACAACCTGTCGCAACCATTATAGAAGAATGAAAACTCTGTTTTCAGTCGCTTGGGGCTGTAGAATATACCGACTGCAACTCTGCAGAGGGGTAAGACCCCACAATGAGTGTCCTGGATATGACACAAAACAACCTGATGATGAGGTTCCAGTGATGCAGGAGCTTTAGGGAATGCGGAGTACCCCTTCATTGCCGTTGCTCCCAGGTCCACTCTGATAGGGTTCTATCTATGGGTTGAATAGAACTAACTGCATACTTATGCTAAACTGTTTTGTTTGAATTAGAACTGTTTGACTAAATTAAAATAGAAATGTTTTTGACAAACTGTACTTACATTTAGACAGCGTGTTTATGCTAAACTGAATAGTTTGAAATGGAACTGTTTTTGACATTGAAACTGTACTTACACTAAACTGAATTGTTTAATATAGAACTGTTTTGACATTTAACTGTGTGTAAACAAAATCTATACTTATAATAGGCTGAATTAGCTGAATTAGAACTGTTCGAATAAACTGAACAGCTTTAAATAGAAATGTTTTTGACAATCAAACTGTGTACTCATGCTAAACTGAATTGTTTGAAATAGAACTGACTATTTGCATTAAAATTGATTTGGCGTTAAATAACCTACAAAAGTTGATATGCCGTAAAAACCCAACCAACCAACCAACCAATCTGAATTCAAACCAGTTTTACCTCACTTAAAAATTGACTTTCTGTTACATTCAATCCATGGTGGAGGTGGTGAGTTAATAAGTACTCGAAGAGAAGATGGTAAACACCAAATAACTCCTATTATCCTGAGAGATAACATTAAAAGGGATTACTCAGCTTCATACCCCAAGGACCTATAACTGCTTTTGGTTACAAAAATTATATTTAATGTCCATCCTATTTTACAATAGAAGAATATTCTTTTGAAAAAAGTTATATTTCATTTTTGTTTTTTTTTAATTACATTAGATGTCTATATTTGTGAAGTCAGCATCAAATATTTTAACAAATACCAATAATGTCACCGGCGGTAAAGTTCCGTTTTAATTAACACCACTCGATTGAGAAGGAATAATAAAGTAAACTTTAAGATATTCCTGTCCAGTAGCAAAAAAAAAAAAGAAGAAAAGAAACGAGCACGACTTGAGCAACCATTATCTTTATCTCAAGTGATTACGTCTGCAACCAGTTTAGTCTTATAGTTACTGTCAGTAAGTTGATATGTGCTAGTTGTGTGCAAATGGTACTATTTACCAACCCCTCCGCTCGGGCAGGATATGACACAAGGTCAATTTTTAAGCGGAGTTTAACAGGTTTGAATTCAGAGTTTTCCTTCTCCTAGACTAGTTGCCTCAACAAGGCTGAAGAACCTAGTCCGTCATACTATTTACCCATAGCTGGAGGGAGAATAAGGGGGTTCATACCTTTCCCAAGGGTATTTGCCCGAAAGTGAACATAATAGCGCGACTGGAGTACGAACTCGCGTACTACGATTCCGCAGTTCATCGCTTTAACCATTACACCACGAGGACACCCCCTTAGTTGTGTGCAAATGGTGCCTGATCTGACATATAGCCATTAATTTGTAGAACGCCGGCGCGGCACCAATGGTCCGAGAGACTGGGGTTCAATCCCAGGTCGAGTCATACCAAAGACTCAAAAAATGGTACTTGATACTTCCTTGCTTAACACGCAGAATTATAAGATACAGATCAAGGGTATTGTGGAGTAATCCAGGAAAAGGAGTATCGCCCTCCTCCAACGCCACGGTTTAGTAGCTAATGAAAAGAGAGGCTTCGGGTCGCCTCGATAACGGTTATATATATAAGGGTCATTTGATAAATAAGGTGAATTTTGCCTAAGGAGTTGACCGTAGGAAGCACTGTTTACAATCGCACTTTTTTCAAGAAAATCAATGTCTCAGAAGAATGTCAGCCTGATCTTTTCCATTGGAAACCATTTCTTAACTGAAGAGACAGTGTTTCCACTCCATGGACTGTCTTTTTGATTCAGGTTCATAGTGGTACTCCTGGTTAGAATGTTTCGTAAACATTTTTAGACTAAAATATGCTTCTCCAAACATTTCTCATATTCTTCCGTAAATTTCACATGGTTTACACTTGTCAGTCACCAAAATTTTATTGATAGACCTCTGTTCAAGCCTGGAGTACTCTGTTTGATTTATAACAATTTTGTATTGCAACAAAATAAATATTTTTGCGAAATTAAAATAATTTTTTTATATAAACCAATCCCAAACGATGCAGAGTTTATATTTATGGAGAAAAAAAATTCTTTAAAAATATTTGCTCTTTGCAAAAAGCACCCCCTTATACCTTGAATTAATTAATATTTATATCGATTCGGTTTGTTTGTTTTTATTTGTTTTCAACAATTTCTTTACGTTTTTAGTGAGGAGTTCGATTTTCAGTACATTTAATATATTTAGCAAAATACTTTGTGTCCATCAGATTAACTGATATGAGCCTCTCTCTCTCTCTCTCTCTCTCTCTCTCTCATGATTAAAGAAGTGCTGTTGAGGTACAAGGTGGTAAATTTACAATTTTATTCATTTTGATTGTTTGTTTGTTATTTTAATGGCATATCAACCTTCTTGGGTTATCTAATGACTAATCGGTCTTTTTTTAGAAAGACAGTAGTAGTACTATTTAACCCATAGATGGGAGGATAAGGGAGTTTGTACCATTCCCAAGGGTACTTGTCTGAAAGTGATCGTAATACCGCTACTGGATTTCGAACTCGCGTACTACGATTCCGAAGTCCGGCGCTTTAGCTTTCCCTGTTCCTTTTGACTTCCAAACTAAAGTAATGGGTGTGTGGCATTATGGACTTTTCTTTTTTTATAACTAATTCTAAATGGAAAGTTTTGGTCATTAACGAACAAAAGTTATCTGACCAGCTGCTGTGTTGTTTTATTGTTGGCCAAGAATCTATCTATCAATATATTGCTGAGTTTAAAATGTAATATTTGTTCAACCTCATTTTAAGAGTGGACACAATTAACAGTTGCTTGCCTGTTGAGCAAGTGAGAGAGGAAAGTGAATGAACGAAAAGAGAAATAGAAAAGAGCGAGCAAGTAACATGAACAAGTTGAAAAAAAATTAGAAGCAGCAACAATTTTAAAAATGGAAATGGAGACGCTTGTAGTGTAATGGATATCGTCGTAGGAAATGAACTTGGCGACTCGAGTTCAAATTTTGAACGAGGCTGTTTATATTTCACTTAACACAAGTACTCTCGAGAAAGGTAAATATCCAACTACCCCCCCCCGCCAGCTATGAGGAAAATAGTAGGGCAAACTGGCTCTTTATCCTTGGTCTGGCAACCGGTATAGGAGAATGAAAACAGTGAATTAAAATCTATTGAACTCTGCTCAAAAATACCTTGTCACATCCTGCTTGTGCGAAGTGGGTGGTAAATTTACATAAAATGGAAATTTTTAACCGACGATAAATGTTTAAACGATAAAGAAAAGTTTCTTGTGTGCAAAAGTATGAACACGAGAAAAATATTTTTGAAGAAAGAAAATCTTGTATATAACCTCGTTGCGAGTTTTACTATCGATAATAATGATTTGTTTCTTCTGAAGGATGGCCTGTTAACGAATGTGTCTGTGAGAGTGTTCGAATATGAGTGGCAGCGAATTGTTGGCTACGCTGATAAATTATCCTATTTACCCAACCCCTCCGCTCGGGCAGGATATGACACAAGGTCAATTTTTAAGCGGAGTTTAACAGGTTTTAATTCAGAGTTTTCCTTCTCCTAGACTAGTTGCCTAACCAAGGCTGAAGAACCTAGTCTGTCCTACTATTTACCCATAGCTGGAGGGAGAATAATTGGATTCATACCTTTCCCAAGGGTATTAGTACTATGTGAAATGCAATCAGTATCGTCCTGGATTTGAACTCGTGTCGCCGTGTTCATTTCCTACGACGATAACAATTACACCACGGGCACCTCCTGATAAATTATAAGTGGTAAGTGTCATTAGGCTGATTGCCGAGTGCTTTCTTCCAATGTCTAGAATGATCTACTGTGGTCTGGTGACTGCAGTATTCAGTGGTAAAAAATTGCACATCACGGCAGCCACCAAGAATGCAGTTAACCCAATGGGTTCAGCTTAAACCAAAATTCAGACCTTTTGTCTTTTATTACCATTGATTGAAAAACGCTGTTTTTATAATCACGTAATTTGTTTATGACTACATCCTCAGTAGTTTGTTTACAACTATGTCTACGTGAGTTTGTTTGGAATTATCGCTCTCTTTATATATATATATATATATATATATATATATATATATATATATATAGTAATGGATTATTCTTATCATCCGCTCACTTGGTAAGTAAATGATGGACTAGATTTTGCGGTATTATTAAATAGTTCTCAGTACCAATAGAGCTATTAACTGGCTCTTCAGATGGAAATCCATCTGAAGAGTCAGTTATTAAGCTGGTGAAATAAATTCATAATGGAGTATATCTATTGATTTTCTTGTTTTTAATTATATATATATATATATATATGTGTGTGTGTGTGTGTGTGTGTGTGTGTGTGTGTGTGTGTGTGTGTGTGTTCGCGTTATAATGGTTACTGTCGTAAGAAATGGACGCAGTGACTCGAGTTCAAATCCTGAATGGACTGTTTTCATTTCACATAACCCTAATATTTAGAGGAAAAGTATAAATCCAGCTATTCTCCCTCCAACTATGATTAACTAGTCGGCGGACTGGGTCTTATAACCTTGTTATGACGAATCGGTCTAGGAGAAAAAAAATTATGAATTCTGACCTGTTAAACTCCGCTTGAAACATAGACTTTGTGTCGCATCCTGCTCGTGTGGAGGGGCTGATATATATATATATATATATATATATATATATATATATATATATATATATATATATATAACTATTCCTGTCAAAAATATGGAGCGTGTCCACTTTTTTGGGGTTTTTTTATTTAGCAGTAAATAAATTAATAACAGATAAGTCACAAAACCTTTTTCTTCAATAGCGGTACATTCTGACTTCATAAAATATTCCTCAAGCAAACTGGATTAAATTGTTTAAATGAATTGTATATTTTTCCGAACCATACAAAGAAAAATATTATGGATTAATCCAATACTGTGAAAAATTATGGAATTCATTGACAAAAAAATTAGAATTAATACTTGGTTGCTTTTCCTCTAACTTATGACAACCTTAATTCTTTCAGGCATGGATTTCATTGATCTAAATCAATATTCTTTATCAAAGTGGTTCCAACTTTTCCGAATGATAGTTAATAGATCTTCTTTGGTGGATAGAACCCTTTTTTTTTTCTTCTTCACATTTTCCCCTTGAATTTTCAACTGGTGTTAAATCCGAACTGTTCGCTGGTCATGTCATTGATTTTATATGCTTTTTCTAGAAGAAAAACTTTAATTCTCTTTGCTCTGTGACAAGATGTATTATCGACCGGGTGGAGACTAGAGTTACAAAAACAAGAGTAAAAGAAAAAGTCTCTGATAATGAAAGAAGAAAGTAAACATAGCATCTTTAAGTGTGAACAGGCAAGCAACGTTGAATTGAAAAATTACATCCGATCAAAAAATGCCGGTTTTTAAACAGAGAATTTTATGAATTGATCTCGTAAAAAGGCTGTCTGCTGTAGAGCACTTCTCAATCTTGTACATTATTGCGAGTGAGATAAATAATCATCGGATGGCCTGTACGTTTGCTGAAATAAATTCATTTATCATACCGTTAGCAGAAGAGTCTTCATGACCTAGAGGCTAACATGCTGGACTGTGACATCGTAATGAGCGAATTCGAACTCCAATCGCGCTGGTGCCAATCGACTGAGGCTATAGAATATACCGACTGCATCTCTACTGAGAGGTAAGACTCCCCCAACGAGTGTCCAGGATATGACACTAAACAATCTGATGGTGAGGGTCCAGTAATGCTGAATCTTTGGGGAATGCGGAGTACCCCTTTATCATATTTACCAACCCCTCCGCTCGGGCAGGATATGACACAAGGTCAATTTTTAAGCGGAGTTTAACAGGTTTGAATTCAGAGTTTTCCTTCTCCTAGACTAGTTGCCTCACCAAGGCTGAAGAACCTAGTCTGCCCTACTATTTACCCATAGCTGGAGGGAGAATATTTTGATTCATACCTTTCCCAAGGTTATTAGTGCTATGTGAAATGCAATCGGTCAGGTCCAGGATTTGAACTTGTGTCGCCGTGACCATATCCTGCGACGATTACCATTACACCACGGGCACCTTTATTGCCATTACTTCCAGGTTCACTCTGGCCCGGAGTAGTAGCACCTGATAGGGTCCTATCTATGGGTCAAATAAAACTAAACAGCATACGTATGCTAAACTGGATTGTTTGAAATAGAACTGTTTTGACGTGTTAACTGTACTTATGCTAAACTGAATAGCTAAAAATAGAACTGTTTATATGTATAAAAAAAGGATTTGGTATTGAATAATCTACAATGGTTGATGTGCCATAAACCAGACTAAACAAATCCAAACGCGCTATAACATTAACTTTCCGACTAATATTCATTGGGAAATGTATGAACCCCTTTATCTACCCCCCCACCAAACTGCTGGTTAAGTAGTACTTATCTTGTTCTTCTGCAAGGATAGCTTTGGTATGAAATACCCCACGGAGGTTGAAATACTATTAAATAAAGAAAGCAAAACAAACTATTAGCTAGAAAATATTCAGGAACTTTTATGAAAAATTACTAGCCATTTTTTTTTCAAACCAAAATGCATTGAAATAAAAAAAAAAAAAAAAAGTGTATAAAGTGTTTTATTATTTATTTATCTATTTATTTTTCTTTTGAGATTTTCGGACCAATAACAAAAATATATATGACCGGTCACAAAGAAAAAAATAAAGAAAAAATATTATATATATATATATATATATATATATATATATATATATATATATATATATATATATATATATATATATATATATATATATAATAAAAACACGCCCATGATCGTATGATGCTGCAAGGGAAATAACTCTCATAATTATGATAATGCACTTAAAAAACCATAATGGAATAGCGATTTTTTACGGACAACATTGTTGCCAACCAAATTGCAATCATTATGTATTTTCAAACCCGAATCGCTTAAGAATATTTAAAGAATGTCAGAGAAAACCAGCAACCTATGTTATTTCTCTAGATTTGCACAACTCGGTAAAGGGGGATTAAGATATTTGTAAGTTTTTAATATTCGATAAGTAAATTCTAAAAAAAGCATCCATTCTTAATTATATTTTTCTACCGACTAAATGAAAACGAGTCTGAATGATTTATGAATAAAATCGTATAATTTTGGTTTTTATCATATTTTTTCGTCAAGAGAATAATCATCTTTGGTCAAAGTCAAATATTTATGAAAGAAAATACCCAGATTTAAATATTATTTTGATTATATTAGCGTAGTATAAATTTTGAAAATTGCGTTTAGAGAAAATATATATAATTCATTTGTTCTCATTCGGTGTCAATTGCCAATCATAACCGTGATCATAAGTCAAAATTAAAATTACAATTGAATATAAAATATTCAGAAAAATTTTTAGTCAAATATTAAAGTTGATTGACGTTAAAATATTTACAAATATTTTTTTTAAAATAACATTTTCAGAAATAAATTAATTGATAAATTAATAGATATCGAAAGGTTTACTGAAATCTGATTATCAATTGATTTTTAGATTTTTTTTTTTTTTTTAATAAATCATTCTCTGCTTTTTTTATAGCTAAACTTTACTTTCCAGTGTAAACATTTTTTTAAACAAAAGTTCGCAGTATTTTTTTTGTTTTATACTTGATAAACATCTTTTTTATAACAGATTTTTACAAATTATTCTTCTTAGGAATAAAACAAAGTTGATTACAATGAAAGTTTAGGACGTTTTTATTATATCAAAATGTATCACATAAAAATTGTAATGTGGTGGGGTGATTTTTTTTTTTTTTTTTCATTTCTTAATTTCATGAAAAATGTCAATGACTTTTTACTAATTCACTAAGATTTTTGCTCAGATGGGGTACAAGGTCGTATAAATGGAGCACTCAATGAGGCTCAAACTCACTCATGAAAGTTTTCTAGTCTAGCATTTCACCACCCGAGGCACTCCAAATGACCCGTAACGAATAAACGAAGACTTATAACAAAGATTCACAAATCAACTATTGATAACCTATAGAAGTGTTTTTGTTCATTTTTGGATCCCAACTTAAAGATCGGCTTAAGGGTGTATAGTGTCATAGGCCAGATAAACTCCGTTACCTTTTAAAGAATGTTATTATAAACAGAGAAAAATTAATATACATAAGAATAAACAGTTTATTATAAACAGAGAAAAATTAATATACATAAGAATAAACAGTTTATTATAAACAGAGAAAAATTAATATACATAAGAATAAACAGTTTATTATAAACAGAGAAAAATTAATATACATAAGAATAAACAGTTTATTATAAACAGAGAAAAATTAATATACATAAGAATAAACAGTTTATTATAAACAGAGAAAAATTAATATACATAAGAATAAACAGTTTATTATAAACAGAGAAAAATTAATATACATAAGAATAAACAGTTTATTATAAACAGAGAAAAATTAATATACATAAGAATAAACAGTTTATTATAAACAGAGAAAAATTAATATACATAAGAATAAACAGTTTATTATAAACAGAGAAAAATTAATATACATAAGAATAAACAGTTTATTATAAACAGAGAAAAATTAATATACATAAGAATAAACAGTTTATTATAAACAGAGAAAAATTAATATACATAAGAATAAACAGTTTATTATAAACAGAGAAAAATTAATATACATAAGAATAAACAGTTTATTATAAACAGAGAAAAATTAATATACATAAGAATAAACAGTTTATTATAAACAGAGAAAAATTAATATACATAAGAATAAACAGTTTATTATAAACAGAGAAAAATTAATATACATAAGAATAAACAGTTTATTATAAACAGAGAAAAATTAATATACATAAGAATAAACAGTTTATTATAAACAGAGAAAAATTAATATACATAAGAATAAACAGTTTATTATAAACAGAGAAAAATTAATATACATAAGAATAAACAGTTTATTATAAACAGAGAAAAATTAATATACATAAGAATAAACAGTTTATTATAAACAGAGAAAAATTAATATACATAAGAATAAACAGTTTATTATAAACTGAGAAAAATTAATATACATAAGAATAAACAGTTTATTATAAACAGAGAAAAATTAATATACATAAGAATAAACAGTTTATTATAAACAGAGAAAAATTAATATACATAAGAATAAACAGTTTATTATAAACAGAGAAAAATTAATATACATAAGAATAAACAGTTTATTATAAACAGAGAAAAATTAATATACATAAGAATAAACAGTTTATTATAAACAGAGAAAAATTAATATACATAAGAATAAACAGTTTATTATAAACAGAGAAAAATTAATATACATAAGAATAAACAGTTTATTATAAACAGAGAAAAATTAATATACATAAGAATAAACAGTTTATTATAAACAGAGAAAAATTAATATACATAAGAATAAACAGTTTATTATAAACAGAGAAAAATTAATATACATAAGAATAAACAGTTTATTATAAACAGAGAAAAATTAATATACATAAGAATAAACAGTTTATTATAAACAGAGAAAAATTAATATACATAAGAATAAACAGTTTATTATAAACAGAGAAAAATTAATATACATAAGAATAAACAGTTTATTATAAACAGAGAAAAATTAATATACATAAGAATAAACAGTTTATTATAAACAGAGAAAAATTAATATACATAAGAATAAACAGTTTATTATAAACAGAGAAAAATTAATATACATAAGAATAAACAGTTTATTATAAACAGAGAAAAATTAATATACATAAGAATAAACAGTTTATTATAAACAGAGAAAAATTAATATACATAAGAATAAACAGTTTATTATAAACAGAGAAAAATTAATATACATAAGAATAAACAGTTTATTATAAACAGAGAAAAATTAATATACATAAGAATAAACAGTTTATTATAAACAGAGAAAAATTAATATACATAAGAATAAACAGTTTATTATAAACAGAGAAAATTAATATACATAAGAATAAACAGTTTATTATAAACAGAGAAAAATTAATATACATAAGAATAAACAGTTTATTATAAACAGAGAAAAATTAATATACATAAGAATAAACAGTTTATTATAAACAGAGAAAAATTAATATACATAAGAATAAACAGTTTATTATAAACAGAGAAAAATTAATATACATAAGAATAAACAGTTTATTATAAACAGAGAAAAATTAATATACATAAGAATAAACAGTTTATTATAAACAGAGAAAAATTAATATACATAAGAATAAACAGTTTATTATAAACAGAGAAAAATTAATATACATAAGAATAAACAGTTTATTATAAACAGAGAAAAATTAATATACATAAGAATAAACAGTTTATTACAATAACCAGACAAAAGTAAATCGTTCCGACAGAGCATCAGATTCAGAAAGTCATTTGATGAATATAATATTCGTTATTACAACGAGTAAAGTTTTTACATTAACATCACTTACAAATGAAAACTGTCTTTGCATATCTTTTATATAAACAATAATGAAATAGCTACAAAAGAACCCGTTCATTATGTTACCTGAAATAAGTTTATATAAAATGAGATCAAACTCGATCAAACTCAATACAATATTTGATGAATCCTTACAAATTAACGCTCTGAACTGTCCAACTGTCTCAGACACATGGCAGGCGGCCGTAGCACTTCGCACCCTGCCCATGTTGTTAGTACTGGAGCCTGCTTTGCACACTTGTTAATATAAAACTAATCCTAAAATGCTCTGTATAATTTCTGATAAATGTTAACATTTCTTAATATTTCTCATTTGAGATTTTAAGATTTATATTAACTCTAATATCGAGCGTAAAATTAATACATATTTCGACAGAGTTAAACCTACGAATATGTACTTCTTTAGTGGACATGACGTTAAGATTTATTGTCAAGAATACATACAAGCAAAATTAAAAACGCGGACTTTAAGTACAAAATAGTATTACTTCAAGTTTCATTCAGCAGGTGCTACAGTTCTCTTGTGTTTGCATTCTCTTAGTAAAAGCAACGGTATATATATATATATATATATATATATATATATATATATATATATATATATATATATATATATAACAAGGTAATCCAAGTAGAAGGAGAGATTTATTGAGAAGTAAAGTCGACACTCTAGCGTTTCGGTTCTAATAAACCATCATCAGGTCTATGAGGGATGATATTAGAGATGTTAAATAAACGATGAATGTTTAAAAGTGCAAAATGAAAAAGCCTAAGGAAATTTGTATAACAAGGAAAAGTTGGCCGTTTAATTAAAGAATCTGCGTTTGTTTGTTTTAAATTACGTCATTTGAATTATTATAAATATTGTGTAGAATTTATGTCCCGTTTGTTTATCGAAAAAGATTTCGAATCAAGGAGGAGGAAGAAATGGAAAGACAAGTTGGCCGTCTAATTATACAAATTTACCATATATATATATATATATATATATATATATATATATATATATATATATATATATATATATATATATATATATATAATATTTTTGAAGAAAAAAAATCTTGTATATAACCTCGTTGGGTGTTTTACTATCGATAATAATGCATTGTTTCTTCTGCAGGATGGCCTGTTAACGAATGTGTCTGTGTGAGTGTTCGAATATGAGTGGCAGCGAATTGTTGGCCACGCTGATAAATTATAAGTGGTAAGTGTCATTAGGCTGATTATCTTTATATATATATATATATATATATATATATATATATATATATATATATATATATATATATATATATATATATATACCACTTATAATTTATCAGCGTGGCCAACAATATATATATATATATATATATATACAACAAGGTAATATATATATATATATATATATACATATATATACATATATATATATATGTATATATATATATATATATATGTATATATATATATATATGTATATGCATATATATATGTATATATACATATATATATATATATATATATATATATATATATATATATATATATATATAGTATTCTTTGGTCCAGTTAAACCGGAGTTGGGAGTAATATCAGCATATCTACATATATATATATATATATATATATATATATATATATATATATATATATATGCTGATATTACTCCCAACTATATATATATATATATATATATATTCGAACACTCACACAGACACATTCGTTAACAGGCCATCCTGCAGAAGAAACAATGCATTATTATCGATAGTAAAACACCCAACGAGGTTATATACAGATTTTTTTTCTTCAAAAAATATATATATATATATATATATATATATATATATATATATATATATATATATATATATATATATATATATTGGTTAAATAAGCTATTGGTTAAATAGTACCACTACTGTTCTTGTGAACGGATGGATATAGCATTAAATAACCCATAAAGGTTGATATGCCATTAAACCAACGCGTGCACTACTCCAATTAGACTATAAAACAGGGATAGTACATTAAATAATTTTGCAATTGTATTTACGAAATATCAAGTTTTAATTTTGCACAACATTTTAGTTAAATAATTTTTTTAATTCTCAGTTCTCCAAAATATTGGAATTAAAAGTAGAATTTAGTAAATATGATAATCGCTCCTCTGTCTGGTCTCTTCGGTATTAATGAAACCAGGTTTAATGAATAGTTTGTTGTTTTTTCCTTGTTTTTTTTTTTCATATACTCAATATATTATACATAAAAGGTTTATTTATCTATAAAGTCAAGCGTTATTAAAAATTTCCTTTAACCCAATATTTCTAGTACAGACATACTGTAGCAATGTAACACCTTGGCATTAGAATCTTGATTAGTCAACTTTAAATGCCAACCACTATGCAGGCTCATAGGTATTTTCGAAAATCCTTTTTCCTCCCCCCTCTCTCTCTCTCTCTCTCTCTCTCTCTCTCTGTCTTCAACTTTATAAACCATCATAAATCCTAGGTACTAATACTCAGAAAAAAAAGATTGGAGAAATAGTTCTACATTTTAAAAAATAGATAGATAGATCGATAGATAGATAGATAGATTTGGCTGATATAATTATATAATTTCTATTGATATTGGTGATCGATGGTGAACTGATTTAAAATATAAGTGATCAAATGCTAATTTTCTTTATTTTTAAAAAACATTTGATTAATTTCTTTTAATTCAACTTTGGCCTAGCTGTAAAATGGGAAGGAGTTATCTCCCTTAAAGAATACCTTGTTGAATTTGGGACTCGAGCAAATTTGAAGAAATTCTGTTCTATTTTAGGGTCTCTCTAAATTTTATCAGATATTTGATATTTTCATTCCTAGTCAGTTTTGCTTTCAGAAACTTTTCCTGCCGATTTTTCCGAGGAGGAATGATTGATTTTTTTTTCTTTTTTTGTTAATGAAGTAATTTTAATGCTGTTATTCCAAGAGTAAAAAAGAGAAAAAAAAAAAGAATGCATGATATCGCTGTTGTTGTCCTACATATCAAGTCATCTATTTATCCATGTGGAAAATATCCAGTGGGAGAATAATTGGATTTCCACCTTTTCCGTGTGTATTAGCATTATGTGAAAGGCAAAATAGCCTCACTCATAGCTTGAACTCTGTTCACCGTGCCCATTTCCTACAACGATAACCCTAACACTACAAGCACCACCCTGTTATCATTACTGATATTCTCCCCTTTATCATCATCATCGTCATCATTAATATTTCTTCTCCATCATCAACATCATCATCATCATTTATATTATCGTTTTTATCACCATCCCAAAGCGGTAGCACCTGTTAGGTTCCTATCTATGAATCAAATATTTGAAATTTGTTAGATAGCAGTACTTGACGCGATATAACTGCAAATTATTTGTTGTTTGAAGTTATAGTTGCTTACTGAGTATTATTAATATTAATTACTTGAAACTATGCAGCTGTGTGCAGATTATTTGTATTAGAGAGGAATACTTGAAACTGTGGGTTACTGTATTTGGTGAATATGTTTGGTCTCCCACAATTTATGTTGGTATGTATTAGAAAAGGTAAATGAAGTAATGATGTAAAACGATGCGTATAAAAGAACATTCAAAACAAAACAGTACAAACAAAATTGTATTTATATATCAAGAAATACATGAAAAAAGAAACATAACAAATATTCTAACATCGTCTGTTGAATATTCCTCTGTGTGTGCGTGTGTGTATGTGTGTACTAACACGGATATTATGAAAAAAAACTAAATATTGAAAGTGTCCAGTAGACAATAAAATGTATGTGGACTAAATATTTCATGTAAGGTATCGATATATAGAAATATAGCAACGTGTGTTTGAAGGCATGTGTCTTCTTCCATGTCGGTTGTTTGTCTCTTTCGGGGTTTGAGGAAATTTCTGAGGTTGTGTTCGAGGCTGGAGCAAGTCTAACCGAAAAGGCCAGACAAGAAAGAAAAAGGTTGCAGAATATATACATTTTCGTGGGGTTGACTGCTGGAAGTCAAATGTAAGAGAGAGAGTGTGTGTGTGTGTTGTCTCTGTGGGTCGAAATGGAGATAGTGAGAGTGCTGTCTCTGGAAGTCACAATGGAAAGAATGAGTTCTTGGAAGACGAGAGTATATATATGCAATCCTTGTCGTGCTGTCGGCTCCACTTTCGCAGGACAAAATCAAAGTTGCGGACGTAGTCGTAAGCACTAACCACGTGACTTTCCTGACCAATAGGTTCTTGAGACTGATTAGTTTACCGATGTCTGCCATCTTTGTTTCGGGAACAAGTGGCATCACGGCTATTTTAAAATACAGGAGTGTAAATCCTATATATGAATATTTTTTAATCGTTTATTCCCTACAAAACCATTCATCTGTGTTCAAATTATTTGTATTAGACAGGACTACTTGAAACCATGCAACTGTGTGCCGATTATTTGTATTAGATAACAATATTTGAAACCATTCTTCTTTGTGCAAATTATCTATATTAGACAGGAAAACTTGAAAAATATACTGTGTGCAAATTATTTCTATTAGATAGCAATACTTGAAACCATGCAACTATGTGCAAATTATTTGTATTAAATAGGAATACTCTAAGGAAACAACTATTTAACAATTTAAATACGAACGTACAATGTGCGTGATTCCTTAACCTCTAGGCATAAATTAACCCCAGACTGGTCGCTATGCCATTAAAATCAATCAATCAATTCCTAACATCAATTATTATCATCATCTTTTTTCATCATCATCGTTTTTATTATTTTCTCACGCTTATTATCATAATAACCAAAATCCTTCCCTTCATTACACTTGCATAGAAGCGTCTAATATTTGACAGATTTTCTATCTAGCCAATCACAATTATATCTAGTTTTCTAACTTTTGCCTCCAAACATTAATTTCTCCATTGTGCCGTATCAGATTCAATACCATTTTCGTATAAAATCAGTTTTTTGCGTAAGTATCAAATTTTATCTATATCCACCACTCACACACGAGTAATATTCTCAAAGGTCAAAGAGTATATCAGTTTTGCACTCCGCTACCTTTTTCATTATTTGCACTGACTTGAATAAAGGTTGGAGAATAATCTGGCCAATAAGACGCCTGAAAGAAGCCGTGCATATATAGTGTACATTTAAATCTATCAGCAAACCCAACGTAGAATTAAACTGCGTCTGGGAACCTGAAAATAAATAACCGGAAACGATATGACGAATCAATAACAGGGAAAAAATTCTGAGGAACTTTCGAGGGTCAGTTAACACCTCCGATCTCACTGTAAATGAAACAAAAGAACAATATGCAACCGAAACATTGTAAACTAAGAATATCATCATCAAATCGTGTTGATAGCACAGAGCTCTCTCTCTCTCTCTCTCTCTCTCTCTCTCTCTCAATTCAGATCCTCTAGACAGCCCCTAGTGTCCGCACAGAGCTGATGCAAGTCCTTGTTGATCGACCAAAATTGGCGCGTCCATGCGTAGGAGTCAATAAAAGAATGTCTCTAATTAGTTCGTCCTTACCTCTCCAACAATTCCAAGCATGTCTTTGTCTTACTTGGATGGTTTGTGAGATAGGAAATAAGTTGGCGACAGCAGTCGAGGGTAACTTGAAGGCTACCTTTTCAATAGCTACAACACCGACGTGTAGGGAAGGGCGTTACCCCTTTCCCTGGATTGCTCCACTTTACCCTTGATCCATACCTTATAATGCTGAGTGTTAAGCAAGATGGCATCAAGTAACATTTTTTGAGTCTTTGTTATGACTCGACCTGGGATTGAACCCCAGTCTCCCAGACCATTAGCGAACACTCTACTCATTAGGCCAATGGCCCAGTTAAATTGCCATAAAGCTTCTGTTTCTTGGGGGTGTTGCTTCTTAGATTTATTTATTCTTGTGTAGTTCCCAACTAGCTTTTTTTCTGTACGTTTCGTTAGCAACCAAGCGGTGCATATATACAGTAGTACTAACACAGTTACAGCTTTGAAAAAATTCCGTTTTATTTTTTCAGAGAGACCAAATTTCGATATGATCGACAATTTGCTGTCTACGCCCTCCCTATACGTACATTGACATTGCTTTCAGTAGATAAGATATTGCTGTGAACTGTTCAACTAATTTGGGTTATTTTATGCCAAAAGTTTCGGAATCGCATTAATTGTGCGTTCATGTTTACATTTTTTTGTTTAGTTGCTTCTTAAGAGTTTTTTTACATGGTCCACTCAAATATGAATAATTTTTAACAGATCTGTTTGATTTATTGATGAGATCTTAGGAGGTACTATCACTCAGGGTCAGAGTGGACCTGGGAGTAATGGTAATGAAGGGGTACTCCTCAGATCTCCAGAATTGGAGTATAACCATCAGATAAAGTTTAGTGTCATAATAGGACACTCCTTGGGGCGGAGACTTAATCCTCTGCAGGAGATGCACTGAGCATATGCTAAGCCCCGCCGACAGGATGCACGATGAAAATAGTATGTGCAATAAAAAAGATGCTCAGTAGTTTTCACTCGTCATTCAACGAGGACATAAATGAATGATTTTAAGACAATCCATATTATGCCAAATATAGTTGTAAATATCCAGTTCTTTCATCTGGCTCACAGATCTGGGCATATCAGCTCAGAAATTGTTTCATTGTTTATATATATATATATATATAACCCAGAAAATGTCAAAGTATGGACGCTAGAAGTTCGAGTTTCTCGTGGTGCTCACAGCCAGCAAACGGAAAAATGTGAAAAGTGACCAATCAACTATAATTATATCATGATGCAAAGTAACATGTTAACATGGAAATACAGGAAACATTTACACACGGAAAAAACATACGCATAGTTTCATTAGTAAAAGTAAAGTTAGCGACTTTAGTCGAGGACGACCCGAATGCTCCCTTTTTGTCAGCTACTACATCACAGTCTAGGGTAGGCGCTACTCTTTTCCCTGGAATGCTCAACTTTACACTTGATACGTACCTTATAATGCTGAATGTTAAGCAAAGAGGCATTAAGTACTATTCTTTGAGTCTTTGGTATGACTCCGGTATGAACCCCGGTTTTCCAGGCCATTGGCGAACACTACCACACTATAAATACAATTAATCGGCCTCTTTTTTCTCTTTTTTGTCTGATGATTGTGCATGGACTTCTAATGTTCATAATTTGACATTTTTCTGGATTATATACCTGCTCTGCTGTAATAGCATCGAGCACTTTTTCTTGAATGTTTTCCTCGTTTGCATTTATCTCTTATATTATCCTGTAGATATACGAGGGTCATTCGATAAATAAGGTGAATTTTGTCTTAAGAATTGAAAATAGGAAGCACTATTTACGACTGACGAAGACAAGAAGCAGAAGGTACCCCGCAACAACAATTACCGACGCCGATGACATAGCGATACTGGCAAATACACCCGACCAAGCCGAAACGCTACTGCATAGTTTGGAACGAGCAGCTGCAAGCATAGGCCTCTATGTTAATGCACACAAAACGGAATATATGTGCTATAATCAAACGGGGGACATCTCCACTCTAGAAGGAACCCCTCTTAAACTAGTAAACAAATTCACTTTCCAAGGAAGCAGCGTCGAATCAACCGAAAAGGACATCGAAACGAGGTTAACGAAAGCATGGACAGCTATCAATAGGCTATCGATTATATGGAAATCAGACCTAACCGATAAAATGAAACGCAGTTTCTTCCAGGCAGCGGTCACATCGATACTGCTATATGGCTGCACTACATGGACGCTAACAAAATGGCTGGAGAAGAAGCTAGACGGCAATTTGACAAGAATTTTACGTGCAATCTTGAACAAGTCCTAGCGGCAACACCCCACAAGACATCAACTGTACGGCCACCTGCCACCTATCACGAAAACTATTCAAGTTAGACGAACCAGACATGCAGGACACTGTTGGAGAAGCAGGGACGAACTCATAAGAGATGTACTCTTATGGACCCCAACACATGGCCGTGCAAAAGCAGGACGACCAGCACGAACATACATTCAGCAGCTATGTGAGGATACGGGATGTTGTCCTGAAGACCTACCTAGGGCGATGAACGATAGGGAGGAGTGGCGAGAGAGGGTCAGGGATATCCGTGCTACCAGCGCGATATAATGATGATGATGATTTACGACTTCATTTTTTTCAAGGAAATCATTTTTTTTTTCTATGAACCAATTCCAAACAATTCAGTGTTTACATTTGTGACAAAAATGTTTATTTAGCTTTATAATTTTTTATTTTCCTTATTTATTGAATGAACCTCGGTTACACACACATACACACATACACACACATGTATATACACACGCATATACACGCTCAAATATATACACTCACACATATATATATATACACATATATCTTTATATACAACCACAGATGTATATACAGACACTCACATACACACACACATATATACATACATACACATATATACACACATATATACACACATACATATATATATACATACACACATATATATACATACGTGTATATACATACATATATATATACATACACACATATATATATATACATACACACACACATATATATACACATACACTCACATATATATATGCATACACACACACATATATATACACATGCACACACATAGTTATACACATACACACACACAATCACACACACATATATATATGTACACACACACGTAATATATATATATATATATATGCATACACACATATATATACATACATACACACATGCACTCATACATATATGTATATATACTCATGCATACAAAAATACACACACATATATACACACACACGCATACAGACACAGACACACATCTATATATATATATATATATATATATATAGCTTTTACAAATAAAATACACAAGCACAAAATTATGTAATCTGTTTGACTTTTATCACTTCATCGCTTCTGTTTCTCTATTATTTGTGTATAACGTCATTGTGTATTATGCAGTGGTCTTGTATGCGAACATTTAACTGGACGCTACAGTCGTGAAGATTGGTTCGAATTTCAGAATGTGCTAATTGGAAAAAAGAAAAAAAAATAAGCCGTTTTTTTAATCGTTTCTTGACTGATTCTGTATTCAACAAGTGTTCATTAACGACAATAAACTAATTTTAATAATTCATTTTCTGTTCTTTGCAAAACATCTTCAGAATTTTTTATATAAATTTTTGAAATATTTCTTGTTTTGTTATCTACACAGAAATTGTTCGTCTTCTTTGCAAAATGAATCTTAAAAATGTCAAGTCTTTGTTTAAGCGAAATCACGTGAAAAATATTTGACATCTAATTGATGTGACTGTGTTGTTTCTTCTGAATTTTTAATAAATAATTTGTTTGGGTTTTATGGCATATCAACCTTTGTAGGTTATTTAATGCCAAATCCATTTTTATACAAATAAACAGTTCTCTTTCAAATTATTCAGTTTAATATAAATTTAGTTTTTTATTTACACACAGTTAAATGTTAGAATAGTTCTATTTCAAACAATTCTGTTTAGCATAAGTATGCAGTTTAAATGTCAAAACAGTTCTATTTCAAGCAATTCTGTTAAGCATAAGTACAGTTTAGTTATATTTAACCCATAGATCGAACCCTATCAGGTGCTACCACTCCGAGCCAGACTGGGCCACTCGTTGGGTTCGGGTCTTACCCTTCTGCAGAGAAACGGTCTGTGTATTCTACAGACACCCACCCACCCCAGCCGACTAAGCAATTAGTAATGTTTCAAGTCTCAAAACTGAAGTTCATAATGGAGTGAAATAAGAATGTGAGCAATAACAAATGCAGTTAAACTTGGCATTTATATCTTCAATAATAACATAAGATATATATCTTCAATAATAACAAATGATTAAATAAACATTTTATGACAAATAAACAAGGAATCAATTTTTAATTGCAATACAAAGCAAAAAAATATATTTTTACATAAGTCTCGCAGGCTGCCAAGGGATTTTAAAACAATATTACAAATAAATTTTCATCAACAAAGTACCTGGAATCAAAAAAGGATGAGAAAAAGCTTTTTAAAATCCCTAATTTGTATGTTAAAAGGCTGCAATTCATCCAGAAGAAAAAGCAAAACTGCTTAACTCTCAACACACAGAGACGACTTCACTTTTCACTGGAATGAATTTAAGCATCTTCAATTTTTTACCTAAGGTGCAGACGACATTATAGACAATTCCAGAGCAATATCTGATTCATGAATTTTCATCTGGCTTTTCTTACTGATTTTAATTTGACTAATATTAGCTAATTATGAAAAGATGTTGAAAAATCCTCGACCTAAAAGAAAGGAAAGACCCGTTTTTTAAACGATGTGTGAAGTGTGTTGAACTATATATATATATATATATATATATATATATATACAGAAGGATATCTGTGTTTCATTCTCTTCGTAGTCAGGCCGAGAATTATTCAGCATGCAAGTTAGTTAATTAGAAATTGGTGAGAAATACCCCTTTAAAATTTATTAACTGTATAAGCTACTATGCTTGATACGCCTTGGATTGCAAGTTCGTTTAATTCACGAAAAATTGTTTTAGATCACTGCATAATTATTCAAAAAGCTACATGAAACTGAGTCACGCTCAGCGCAACGATGAGCTTCATAGGAAATTGAATCGTCAATCCGAGTTTCAATTGTAGACGTAGCAGTTTGTATTTAACTTCGTGCTAATGCCCTTGGGAAAATTATGAATCCATCTCTTCCCCCATACCAGCTATGGTTTAATAGGTGGAGAGACTGGTCTCTTGAATTGGTTCGGCAACCAATCTAGGAGAAGGAAAACTGAACCCAAACCAGCTTTACCCCACTTAAAAAATTGCCTTCTATCGCATCCTGTCCGTGGCAGAGGGTTTGGGTAAATACATACAGAAAATATCCAATCAAAAAACGAGCTGTTTACCAATAGTTTGAATGACTAGCATGCAAGCCACTGCACTGTTGAGGAGAGATTTAGATGATCCATGTTTTGCCGGAAACTTCCACAACATATTTAAGCTTATTTCCTCAGTGATATTATTGCAAGCAGAGATTTATAAATGTGTATTCCTAATAGTATCAGTACATACACAATAACGACACGTGAGTCGGAAAGCACCTGATTTCATTAAAATATTAAAAATTATTTATTTCCGCTCAACTTAAACCTGTGGCGTATCAATTATGTCATAATGTAAAGTTATACTTTTCAATCTTTAAATCAATAAAATTCATTAAATCAAATAAAACTATTTCGGCACGTAACTGAAGCTGGGATTCAATACTCTCAAAGTAGGTCAATATTTATTTCCTTGCTGCCATTATTTATTTATTATTTCGTTAGTCGTTAAAGATGATACAAACATCAATTGTGTCTACAATCGTCTACTTTTGTCACGAATAATACTTATGAGAGTAAAATCTTATAAAGATTTATGCGAGTATATATTTATGACGTGACAATACATCTGTGATATTTAGGTTGGTTGGCTGGGTTAGGATATATGGCATATCAACTTTTGTAGTTTATTTAATGTCAGATCCTCTTTAATATATATATATTAAATATATGATTTGTAAACATTTTTTTCATAATATTTATAAACAAGCCTGAGCTCAACCTTTTTTTCAAGTATTGAAAAGGATTAAAAGTTTATCTTTGAACCATAGATAGGACCCTATAAGGTGCAACCACTCCGAGTCAGAGTGGGCGTGGAAGCAATGGCAATGAAGGGGTACTCCACATTCCCTAGAGCTCTAGGAGATATTTAAGGCAGACTGGGTTCTTTAGCCTTGGAAAAAAAATAATCAGAAAGAAAAAAGACTGAATTCAGTGCAGCTGTACTCCCCAAAACAAATTCAGAAAAGAGGGAGAGAAAAAACACCTTCCACAATTACAAAATATGTTTTTAGAATTTAAAATTTTTTTAATGTATTTTATAATAATAAAAGATTTTTTCTCTCCCTACTTCCCTTCCCTTCTAATACTCCCTACTTCCACTCCCTACATCAACACTACTTCTCTTCGCTACCTCCATTCCCTACTTTCACTCCTACGCCATGCAGTATTTTTATGTAAGAAATATTAAGTCCGTTCATTCTGCTCCCGTGTTTCATCTGAAAATTGTTTATTTTTATAAACACATAATTTATTGTCATGAGGCTGACGTAAAGAAGTAAGATAACATTTACGCAGATCATTAAATAAGTTTCCAGACTTTTCTTCGTATGGGCACTTTTATTGATAGTACACACATGAAACTCTAGTCCCCTTCGAAGTAATCTCCTTCGGCTGCAATGCACTTGTACCGTTCCAACAACTTCTGGAAGGCCCCATGGAAGTCTTCTTGTGTGAGCGTGTCAATGACCTTCTTCACAGCCTCTTTCATCTCCTCAATTGTCTCATAACGACAGCCTCTGAGCTTAGGGAATAACCAAAAGTCACAGGGAGCAAGGTCTCGACTATAGGAAGGCTTGATACCCATCTTGGTCAAATAGTCTGTGACAAGGATGGAGTTGTGGACTAGTGCATTGTCCTGCTGGAAATGCCACTGACCTGATTTGAAGAGTGCTGGCCTATTCCAACGGAATCTCTTCCTGAACTCCCTTAAAACCTCAACATAGTAACCCTAACACCGTATTATATTTCCTTATAAAATAACTAAAATATAAACAGTATTTAAAAAAGAAAAAATATGATGAAAATATATAGATTGAAATAGGGATAAAATTTAACCGATACAGTCAACAGTCTCCGTGTCGTATGGCTGATGCGCGGAACTGTAATATCCTAGTATGCGAGTTCGGTCTCTAGTCGCGCTATTACGTTCACTTTTGGACTAATGCCCTTGTAAAATGTAAGAACCCCTTATCACTCGATATGTGGGTTAAAGTGCTTTGGCATTAAATAACCCACGAGAGGTGATATGCCATTAAATCAAATATCCAAATCAAACCAAATAGTATATTTTTAAAATTTGCACTTTTGTAACCAGTAAATTTCATTCTTGTGAAAAGATAAATTAATTTTGATGATTTTACACTTGTAGCGAAACATGACAGTTTGATTTAATTGTTCTAATATATATATATATATATAGTAGACAACTTTTAAACACGTTGAGCACCTCATATATACCGTACCTATGAAAATAAATGGGTATGTCCCATTCCTCATAAATACGTTAGACACAATTGTGAGGGGTTAATATGCTGATTAAGTCGGCGGTTACTCGATCGAGGCTGCCTGACGTGGATGCCGAGGAAACCCAGCCTTCACATCACGCGGCCGACCCTCCTCGAACCTCAGGAGGCCATCCCCACAGGCTCTAACCCTCTCCAGAGGGGCTAAGTTTATCACCTGACGCTTGAGGCACTCCTATTTAGGGGAATGCCCTCGGGGCCGTAGACATTTTTGGAGCCACCGGACGTGTCTAGCCTACGGCTCGGCGCCGGCTACCCACCTTAAAAAAGGACTAGTGAGACACTCGCCCGTTTGGTAGGACACGCGACAAACACATTAATATGCTGAGTAAGTTCTACACCGAGAGCAGTGGTTTACCTTCTTCACGCCGCTGGCGAGTATTGTATTTTGTTAATGCTATAAAGATTTACATATCATTTCCCACCTCTGTTTTGGTTATTACTCATTCAGAAATTTTTGGTTGGATTACAACAGCACCCACGATCACAAAAACGGTCGATGATTACATAGGAAGGAGAAAAAGATTTGAATGAACATTTAATAGTTATGTTGGCTAAATCGAGAATTTAGATCATTTTTAAAAAAAGACATTCAATGTCTATGTAGATCCTTAAAAATATCCATATTTACCCAACCCCTACTCTCGGGCAGGATATGACACAAGGTCAATTTTTAAGCGGAGTTTAACAGGTTTGAATTCAGAGTTTTCCTTCTCCTAGACTAGTTGCCTCACCAAGGTTGAAGAACCTATTATTTACCCATAGCTGGAGGGAGAATAATATATCAGACCGTAGCAAATTAAACTAGAAATTAGTTTATTATCTAAATGCATTTAAGTGTATTGCTCTAATTAAACAAACGTTATGATGTGCCGTTTTTGCTGGGTTATGGTTACATGCGTGTGTGTGTGTGTGTGTGTGTGTGAGAGAGAGAGAGAGAGAGAGAGAGAGAGAGAGAGTCCGTGTGTGTGTCATTGTATTTGTAATACAAGTAGATTTTGTGTAAGTTTGGGTATGTGCAAGTCTGGATGTAAATGGGTAGGGTTGTACTATTCTGTCTCTGGTTATTTGTGTATATGGGTGTGTGTTTCATTTTCATTAAAACAATATTCAGTCCATTACAATTTAGCCGTTGCAAACGAATATTTATTAACTTACACCACATAACTATATTCTAAACAATTCTGAATACATGAAATATTCAATGAATAAATCAACCCACTCACGTCGATATTTAATTGAATGTTTTTGAGTTCTGAGTTCTTTCAGTACAAAATCCTCGGCAAACAACAATCTACGTTTACTTCTTGCAAATGTTTGTGGAGCAATTAATTTAAATTTGAATGCTCATTACTTTAAATATTAAAAATATATCTGTTGCTTAGAAATTATTTTAAAAATGTATATGTTTGTGATTTCATTTACATATATCAGATAGATAGATAGATCAGTCGAATCTCGGCCTTCACAGGTTTAACTTTTGTGGATTTTATTATAAACCAGTCTGTCATTAATAATGATGGAGAAATTATTTATTTATTTATTTATTTAACTATTTATTTATTTATTCATTCACTTATTGATTTATTGATTGATTTTGCGGCCAACTACAGAAATTCACCAAGTAAACACACAAGAAAAAAACAAAGAAAATAAACAGTGCAGTATGTAGTAAAGATATGAAATGTACGTATTATCAATTTATTTTTATCATTTACAACCAATAATATAGCATTGCATACTTTATGTGTGTTGTATTACCTCTCTCTCTCTCTCACACACACACACACACACACACACACACACGCGCGCACACAATTTTTTGTGTGCGACTGTGTTGACCAGAATTGTTGAGACAGTTAGTTAAAAGTATTATCAACCATCATTCATTTTTCATAAGGTTTTTCTTTTCATCAGATTTGCATTTGCTTTTCATCGCAACTATGTAGATCGTCAGTCGACTACCGTCAATAAACATCACATAAAAATATGTTCTGACGAGACTCGAACTTTCATTCCTCTCACTTGCAGATCTTGGTTAAAAATACTAGCTGATTTGCCACTATGACGTCGGGACTTCTTACGGCTGGCAAATGGTCAAATCAAGCAATTTAAACTAACTTGCTTTCTCCAATTTATAGGTACCATATTACGTTCAGTAGTAGTAGTAGTAGTAGTAGTGTTACGAATGCAAATCCTTCCTTTTCTCTTTTCTCACTTGGAGAAAGGGAAGAGTCGTTTGAGTGACTTCTGCCTTCTAAAAGAAAATAAACGTTATATAGTCATTTTAATTTAGGTTATTTGTCCCCATGCTCAAACTAGGATTTTACAATGCAAAATGCTATAAAATCATAGTTTTACAACAAACTAACATTTACAACACTTAATCAATTATTTGAAGCCAAGAGAAATAATCATTTGAAGCCCTACTGGAGTAACAAAAAGTATTTATCTTGGCAAAGACTCGGCACCAGGCCTTCGGGCTTACCATCTGGCATCCGTGCCGGGTGGTTACATTTGCCTTGTAAACTAGGCCTCAGGAGGTCGTCCCCCTTAGGCTTTACCTACTTTGAAGGGTTGGATTTATTGCTTGGCGTCTGAGGCACCCCATTAAGGGAATTCCGACGAGGTCAAGTATTTTTTGCAACTTCCGCGCATGAGTCTCGATACGTGAGCGGTTCCCATTATAAAATGGCCTTGTGCCGTATTCTGGTTTTATGGGAAGTTGGATACATACCCTCGACAAATACTTTTTAAAGAAGTTGATGTTTATGATCAAGAGTTGTTTTCAAAGAGAAAATAGGTTTTCAAAAACATTTTGCATGTATAAATGAAATAGTTATTTTACTTATGAGATTATTTTTGTAGTCACGGATTTGTAAGTTAGTTGTATCTTTAATACATGTTTTCGACTAATTATTTTTGGCTTTTTAAATTTATTTATTAATTTATTTTGTTTTAATTTTATTTTATTTATTTTTATTTTATTTCATTTCATTTTTTGTGAGGGTAACTCGTAGTTAAATTGAAAGGCAGAACCCGCAGACTGCTGCCTCCGATGAGCCAACTGGGGTTCGTCGTTCAAAGAGACAGCGAGTGGCGTGCTGTATATGCAGGCAGAACAGCAGAAGTTTACGTGAATCTAGCAACCGTCCCCGGCTGGATAAAACAACAGGTGGTGAGCCGGACGAATGAGAGAAATGAAATGTGACAACGAAGTTGTGTGGATTGAATTCCTTTCATAGCAACACCAAAAGGAAGAAAGAAAGAAGCATGAAGTGACGAGCGAAATGGCCTACCTCAAAGTTCAAAACGAGTGCGAATGTGCCTTACGTGTGGATTAACGGAAGTATAGAAAAAAATGGAAGAATGAGCGTCCTAGGGAATGCAATTTGTAGGTCACACATCTCGTCTCCGGTGGGACGGGGTTTGTGACATATGCAAATTTCGGCCAGCCAGAACTGATATAAAAGGAGTAATCTCAGTATTGTTGTTGCATTTGTTGCTTCACAGTAGGACTGAGCAAACCAGTGTATTGACGCGGCAAGTGAGAAAGACAGGACCGGTCGCAAGCAGTTAAAAGATTTCATAACTTCAGCGTTATTTGGTCAGATAAGATAGCTGATAGATATTTTTGTTTAACGTGGTTGGAATAGCGACAGATCAATGGTTTGGGGTATATAACAAATACTGGTAACAACAAATATAACCAATACTCCTTGTACACGCACGCTATCTTTTCCATTCTTAGGTGCGCAGCTCCAATATATTCTTCGTTTCTGGGTTTAGAGAAGCCTTCTCTGTCCGAACTGGTCTCAGAGATAAACTGAGCAAATAAAATCTATATCCAGTCTATTGGTCATGTCGTCTAGTCGATTTGAGTATTTATTGTATACTCGCTGAAGAAAGGAGTGAAGTTTTCTTTGATTTTCTATAAGCCATGGTATTTTGAATTGTGTGGTTGAAGGTGAAGAAGTTAGTTTTACTAGTCGGAAAAATGAAGAATATCACTGATTAACTTAATAACAGAATTTGATTCTGGAATTAGAATGCTGACATAAGGACTGGCGTGCACGCTACGAACTGATAGAAGTAGGTTGCAAAAGTTTTATTGGCCGCTAGTAAAACATTCATAAATTTGGGCCGAACAGGAAACAAAAAAAGAAACGCTCTACGCACAATAACCGAAAAAGATGAAACAGCCACAAAGTGGCTGTGATGCAAAAGAAACAGCGTATGGATCTAAAATTAAAAACATATCAAAATGGCGCTAGGAACAATTCATCTCGGGACACTTTTGATGTTAGAGTAAAGTGTTCGCCCATGCAAAGGAGGCTAGAACTAATACACTATCGGACAACATATTTATAGTAGAATTACCTGGTTGGAAAACCGGAAATAATTGCTCATTGGTTAAATAACATTCCGGCCATAAGTATAAATGACGAATCCCGAAACCATTCGTTAGTTGAAGAGGGGCGCATGAAGTGTTGATGAATAACCATGTTGAACGGATGCTGGCTGAGACATGATCAATTTTGGCAGGGTCACTTTAGTGAGGGGATATGATGTTGAAAAGACCCGAAACCCCCAATGAACAAAATAACATCACTGACGATGCATCCAACAGCATCTTTGAGATGTATTTTGCAAAATGTCCACAAAGTTTAAAGATGGTCGCATATTATTATTTGAAATAACAAGAGGCATTGTATTGGAATAAAAATATCACTTCGACGAATTATATTTTTGCCAAATGCAACAGAGAATTTCAACATTGCTTCTTTTCAGAAATTATTCTTCGAACTAAATTCCATTCGCGCCATTTAACCCTAAATTACGTCTCAGCTAGGGTCAGAAGACCATTTCCTAAATTTTTATCTCAATAAATTATTTGTACTTTAAAGTCGTAATATTCACTTACAACCAAAAATGATCGAACTTTAAAATTAATTTACTTCCAAACGGCCCTTATCTTTAACAAAAAATAAAAAGCTTGTTTTTCATAATTTGAATAATTGCATGCTCAAATGATTTATATACTCCTAAAATCCGTTTTATTCATAACGTTACAATACGATTTTGTTTCGTCTCGCCGCTTTAAGTGATTACAATATATTCATGCAATAACCTTGCTATAAGGTGACCAAAAAACAATATGACGCCTATAAGATTGTTGCTGGTAGAGACGCACATAGCGCAACGATTATTATTGAATATAATGGAATCGGCGACCCGAGTTTAAATCCCTGACGAGGTTGTTAGCGCTTAACTACGTGCTGATGCTCATTGGAAATGCATGAACCCATCTCTTCTACTCCCAGCTATGGGCAAACTTGGTTCTTTAGCCTTGGTTAGGAAACCAGTATAAGACAAGGAAAACGTTAAATTCAGACAAGCCGAACACCGCTTAAAAAATTGACCTGGTGTCACATCCTGTCCGTGATGATGAAGTTGAATAAATAGATTTATTCTTGTTGGTCGTTCGAAAAGAGAATTGAATTTTGACAGTCTTTATACGGTTGTTACTATTGTATTTTCATTAAAAAAAAACAATCTGTCGGATATATGAGCCGTTTCTCATATTCAAGGAAAAAGCATCTTCTCAAGATTATCTAATAAGAATAGATCCCCAAATAATAATAATAAGATCATCTGATAAGAATAGATCTTCAAATAATAATAATAAGATCATCTGATAAGAATAGATCTTCAAATAATAATAATAAGATCATCTAATAAAAATAGATCTTCAAATAATAATAATAAGATCATCTGAGAAGAATAGATCTTCAAATAATAATAATAAGATCATCTGATATGAATAGATCTTCAAATAATAATAATAAGATCATCTAATAAGAATAGATCTTCAAATAATAATAATAAGATCACCTGATAAGAATAGATCTTCAAATAATAATAATAAGATCCTCTAATAAAAATAGATCTTCAAATAATAATAATAAGATCATCTAATAAGAATAGATCTTCAAATAATAATAATAAGATCACCTGATAAGAATAGATCTTCAAATAATAATAATAAGATCCTCTAATAAAAATAGATCTTCAAATAATAATAATAAGATCATCTAATAAGAATAGATCTTCAAATAATAATAATAAGATCATCTGATAAGAATAGATCTTCAAATAATAATAATAAGATCCTCTAATAAAAATAGATCTTCAAATAATAATACTAAGATCATCTAATAAAAATAGATCTTCAAATAATAATAATAAGATCATCTAATAAGAATAGATCTTCAAATAATAATAATAAGATCATCTAATAAAAATAGATCTTCAAATAATAATAATAAGATCATCTAATAAAAATAGATCTTCAAATAATAATAATAAGATCATCTAATAAGAATAGATCTTCAAATAATAAGATCATCTAATAAGAACATATCTTCAAATAGTAATGCAGGTTAGATATTTTAATATCAAGAAATACTTTTGATATTTATCGGTCTTCTTTATAATCTTTATATTTTAAATTAAAAAGAAAAAGAAAAAGAATTGTCACCAAAAATCATATCATTGCTTACTGAATGTAGTCCTGAATTTTCACGTTGTTTGTTGCTAATGTGTTTTACTTAGAAACAATGATAATATTAAATTATCACTTTCTGTTTAATTTACTGTCATAGAATAATGGATAGCGTGCATTAATCATAGAAACCAATATTCATGTGTCCATTCCTTACTAAGTAGGCGATGTAATTCTTCCAAACTGTTGCCGTGTCAGAGATATTGATGATTGAACTACTTTGATTGTAATGAAACACCGGGAAAAAAGCTAGATGAGGACTACACAAGAATGATGCATGCTGCTTTGAACAAACCCTAGAAGCAGCACCCCACAAAACAGCAGCTGCACGGCCACATATCACAAACCATCCAAGTAAAACGAGACAAACATGTTGGATACTGCCAGGAAAGTAATGACGAACTCATAAACGATGTTCTCCAATGGACTCCTACATATGGACACACAAGTTTTGGCCGACCAGAGGACTTGCCAACATCGATGACCGATAGGGACGTATGGTGAGAGACAAAGGAATCTATGCTGTCGGTATAACTTGATGAGGATGAATTTACGATCTCTGAAGAAATAATGCAAATTAAGTTTTTTAAATTTTTTTATTAAATTACTGTGTGAACATTTACGATGTTATTAAATGTCACTTGTTAAGTAGATTTATTTTAGTAGCGATAAAAACTATTTAGGAAAGTATATTATTTTTATTTTTCTCCTTGCGACTTTTTCATACTAGTTTTAACTGATGGTTTTTAAATGAAGTCTGAATGACGACAAATCTCCTGAGATCTCCAGGACTCTTCTAGGTATTCTAGCTAGTCTTAATAGTGTTGCTGTATGAATGGTCTCAATTATTCCCTTAATCTCCAGTTCTTCCAGTCTCCTTTCCAGGACCTTTGGGACAGTTCAAAGTGCAACATCTACAATTGGCATCATCATCACTTTCATCTTCCAAAAATTTTTCAGCTTTCTCATAAAATCCAATTATTTGTCAACCTTTTCGTTTCATTTTATTTTCACTCTGTGGTCCGCAGCAATGGCAAATTCTCAGGTTGATAAGTTCTTTTCTTGTTAATCAACACGAGGTTTGGTCTTTAGACAGGGATTCGGGGATCCGTTTGAACTTCAAAGTCCCAGACAATGTTATGGGTCTCAATTTTTTATATTCTGGTTTGTGTATATACCGCTTATGAGTGTGGTCGAATTTTAACATCTTGTACAATTCCCGTCGGATCACCTATCCTACCCATTCATGTATAGTGTCCTTTTTGTGTCAGGTTGCCGTAAGCACTCATTCTATGATTAAGCATTTCATCTTTGTCTCGACATAACTTACACTTGCTATTATTATGCGTAATACCAATTTTTGCTTTGATATAATTAGTCGTTATGGCATAATTTTGTGCTGCTATTGAAAGAGATTCAGTTTCTCTCTTGAGGTTTCCCCACTTTAGCCATGCTCAGGTCATATCGTACACAATTTTCTTGATTTGTTGCTCGAAGTATCTCTACAGTTGTTTCTCTTCATATTCTTGCTTTTTTAGATTTTGTTGTTTTACTGTTTGTCTTTGAGTAATTTCTGTTGATATTACTGTTACTGGCTGCTGTAATCAGTTTTTCTTGGCTCTTTTTTTTATATATATTCCTCGGGTCCCTGAAATTTTGCATCCACGAAATCCTCTTCCTCTTTCTTTCCTTCACCCACAGTGCTTGACTATGTTATCTCTCGTGTGTAAGCTTTGTGCATCGCCATCAGTTTCCTTGTTCTTTGGTCCATCTGTTTGAATTCCCTCCTTGTCCATTTTAAGAATGATCTAGAGTATCTTAGTAGCGGGACTGTCCAGGTATTTATTCCTTAGATGAGATTTCTGCTCTAGAGTTTGTTTTCAAGAAGTTTTCTTGTTCCTCTGAGATACTCTTTTCTTCTCTTTTTTAAAAATCTCTGTTAGCTTGATGGTGTCTTCTTCTATTACTTTTGTTATTATTAATTCCTTGCGAGTTTTTCACACCAGCATTAGCTTATAGTCGTTCACAAGAGTTACAGCTGGATTCTTCTCAGTATTCCAGCCAATATCCACAATGCTGTAGTTTGGATGGTCTCGGCTCGTCCTCTGATTTCCAACTCTTCCAGCCCTTTTTTGAAAGCTTTGGGGATCGTTGCAAGCGGACCAATTACAATTGGTATCATCGTCACATTCATGTTTCATAGATTTTTTAGTTCTCTGGCAAGGTCTAAGTATTGTCTCTGTTTTAATTTCCTTTGATTTTCACTCTGTGACCAGCAGGTTCTCTTCTTTATTTTTATTAATTTTTTTTTTTTTTTTTGTTAACTATTACTAAGTCTGGTCTTCTGGCTGTGATTAGGTGATATATTTGTATCTCAAAATCAGAGAATTTTGTGCGTCTTATTCTCCAGAACGGATTCTGGTTTGTACATTTGTCAGTAAGGTCCAATTTAAATTTCTTTCACGATTCCCAGGGGATCACCTTTCCCACCCAGCCGTATCTAATCTTGGGGGTGTCCTCGTGGTGTAATGGTTAAAGCAATGGACAGCGGAATCGTAGTAAGTGAGTTCGTACTCCAGTCGCGCTATTACGTTCACTTTCGGGCAAATACCCTTGGGAAAGGTATGAACCCCCTTATCCTCCCAGCTATGGGTTAAATAGTACCACTACTGTTCTTCTAGGAGAATGGCTTTGGCATTAAATAACCTACAAAGGTTGATATGCTATTAAACAAAGAAACCAAACGTATCTAATCTTGAACTCTTTTTTACACCAATTCGCTTTTTATGTGACTAGTCCTTTTGTCTCTTTTGCCACATAACCTACCTCTTGCTATAATGTTGGATCTTATCTATTTTCGATTTAACATAAGTGGTCCTTATGCTGTTGTTTTGTGCATAGTCAGTCAATTACTTTTTTACATCTTGAGTCTTTCACATCAGCGTAAACTGATGGTCTTTCACTGGAGTTTGAGTGACAACAAGTCTCCTAAAGTCTTCACGACTTTTCTCAGTATTCTGGCCGATCTCAATAATACAGTAGTTTGGTTGGTCTCCACTCGTCCTCTTATTTCCAAGTCCTCTGGTCCCTTTACCAATCCTTTGGTGACTGTACCAAGAGTACCAATTACAATTGGTATCACCGTCACTTTCACGTTCCACAGTTTTTTCAATTCCCTTGCAAGGTTTAGGTAATTATCCTTCTTTTCTCTTTCTTTCAGTTTTACTCTGTAATCCACTGGGACAGCAAAGTTCAAAATTCTGCAAGTTCTCTTTTTTGTTGTTGTTGTTGTTGTTGTTTATTATAGGGTCTGGTCGTCTGGACGAGATTAGGTGATACGTTTTTATCTCAAAATCCCAGTGGAGTTTGTGCATCTCATTCTCCAGGACTGATTCTAGCCTGTGTATATACCATTTGTTCGTAAGATCAAATTCAAATCTCTTGCGCAATTTCCAGTAGATCACCTCCCCGCCTAATCTTATCTAGTCTTATACTTTTTCTGTGCTAATTTGCTGCATTCGCTTAAGTAATTGATTGTTTCGTCTCCATCACTTCATAACCTACATCTGCTGATTTGTTGCGTCTTATCTATTCTTGTTTTGATATGATTAGCCCTTATGGCGTTGTTTTATGTTGCTATTAGAAGAGATTCAGTTTCTCTCTTAAGATTCCCCTTTCTTAGCCATAGCCATATTTTCTCATGTGAGATGTTGCTAGTTAGTCGTTTAAAACGTCCATGGTTTTTTTGTTCCCATTTTTAGTTTCTGTTTGTTTCTGTTTAACTGATATTTGCGTTGTCAGTATTGTTTCTGGTGGCTGTAGTCAGTCTTCCTCCGCGCTTTTCTATGTAGTCTTCGAGTCGTTGTATTGATGCGCCAACGGAGTCTTTAATGTTGACAAGTCCTCTTCCTCGTTCTTTTCTTGACACACGGTTTGTCAACATCATCCCTGGGATATAATGCCTTATGCATGGTCATTAGTTTTCTTGTTCTCTGGTTCATTTGTTTAAGCTCTTCTCTGGTCCACTTCAAGAATGGTTTCGAGTATCTTACGATGATGGCAGCCCAGGTATTTATCCTTTTAATAAAGTAAAGTAAATTTGGCGACAGTAGTCGAGAGTGACCCAAAGCTACTACACCGAGGTTTAGGAATCCTTTACCTGGATTGCTTCACTTTACCCTTAATCCTAACCTTATAATTCTGAATGCTAAGCAAGGCGGCATCAAATATCATTTTTTGAGTCTTTGATATTACTCGACCTGGGATTGAACACCGGTCTCCCGGACCATTGGCGAACACTCTACTCATTAGTACAAATGTTCCAATTATTATTCTTCATTTAATGAACATTTTTTTTTAAATTGCAAGTGACTCAAATGCTAAAGGTGCATATTTTGTGGGTAGAATATGAAAGAAGCAAAATTCTTGTTTTTATTAAATAAACAAAAAAATTTTAAGATCCACATGCACATAATTTTATAAATGGCTATAATTGGTATGGCCCAGTCTACTGGGGCTGTAGAATACACCAACTGCTTCTCTGCAGTGGGGTAAGACTCCCCCAACGAGTGTCCTGGTTATGACACTTAGTAATCTGATGGTAAGGCTGGAGCTTTGGGGAATGTGGAGTACCCCTTCATTGGCATCGCTCTCAGGTCCACTCAGGCCCGGAGTGGTAGCACCTGATAGGGTCCTATCCATGAGTCAAATAGAATTGTTTGACATTTAAACTGTGTGCAAACAAATAACTTATGCTGAACTGAATTGTTAGAAATAGAACGGTTTAATCATCTAACTTTGTGTAAACGAATGACTGATGTTTAATTGAATTGTTAGTGATACATAACAATACTTGGAACGGTTTAACTGTGTGCAAAAGATTGAGCTTGACTCGTTTAAAAATGTTGTTAACAAAATGTGTTTACAAATATATATTTGATATATATGTATAAAGAGGACTTGGCATTAAATAACCCACACTGGTTAATATGCCATAAAACCAAACCAAACTAAACTATAATGGTTAAAAAACATCAAATAAAAAGTTTTTCTGTCAGATTACAAACAGCAAGAGAGAAAAATTTACATAATTCTCATTTGCATCAATATATATATATATATATATATGTGTGTGTGTGTGTGTGTGTGTGTAATACCACCTGTGTCATTACGTTGTGAGGAGACTTACAAACCTTTGTAACACGTAAGTAAGTAAAGTTGGCGACCTTAGTCGAAGGTGACCTGAAGGCTCCCTTTTCAATATCTACTACACCGATGTGTAGGGGAGGGCGCTACTCCTTTCCCTGGATTGCTCCACTTTACCCTTGATCCTTACTTTATAATGCTTAGTGTTAAGCAAGGAGGCATCAAGTACCATTTTTGAGTCTTTGGTATGACTCGACCTGGGATTGAACCTCGGTCTCCCGAACCTATTGGCGAACACTCTGCTCTGATCCAAAATCTATATTAGAACTAGAGAGACCAAATTCAAGGCCAAAAACTTCACCATAGAATTGCGATTAAAAAGTGAAGATTAGATTCAAACAAAATGATAATATATGGGTCAAATTACCTAAGTTAAAAAAAAAACTGAACTGTGGTTGATAGCATCCGTAAATCTTTTTACTTTTCTCAGGTATTTTATTTAAGAAAATAGAATATAAATTGTAAATATGAATAAACTCATACTATCCTGTTTCCAAAATGGTGCCCATCTCATCAGCCGATCGAGGGGTGGAGAAGTAATCAGTTCAATTTGAAATTTAATCTTGGTTAATTTGAACAATCATTGGAAATTAATCTGATTAATCTTAAGTTTCATCAGATTTTCCTTTTCATTCACAAATAATTATTTTAATAATATCTCTACCAAAAATAAAGATCAAATTTTATAAAAGTTAAATTACTATCTTCGAATAAGCATGATCAAAACAATATTAATTTTTCAAATTAAAAATTTATTAATTTTCTATTCAAATATCTGTTGTAATTTCTGTGGAAATGAATCGAAGGCATTTACTTTCGAGGCGCCTCTTCTCTAATGCTTTTTGTGTGGTATTTCTCAATAAATCTCGTCCTTCTGAAAAATTTCTAGTGATAGTATGTCGGATAAGCTTTTACAATTCCTTTTAAAGCATCATGGGAGAGTGCTGAACTGCGACATCTTAGTAAACGAGTTCGAACTCCAGTTGCGCAATGATGTGTCCTTTCGGACTAATGACCTTGAGAAAGATATGAACCCCCTTAATCCCCCAGCTATGGGTTCAATAGTATTACTATTGTTCTTCTACAAGGATGGATTTAGCATTAAACAACCTACGAAGGTTGATATGCCATTAAACAAAAAAAAAGATATGCCAAATCATCATGGTCGCCTACTTTAAAGGACAATTTACCAGCTTTCCAATGCTTAAATCATGTTTGTGCAACAGTATGGTTAGATATAATTTCATATTTTTACACTTTTCAAATTCTGCTTCTGAAGCTTTTAGGCCTATTTTCAAGTCACGCTGCTAATACGGATTTCTCTCTCTCTCTCTCTCTCTCTCTCTCTCTCTCTCTCTCTCACACACACACACACACACACACACACACACACACACACACACACACACTCACTCACTCACTCTCTCTCTCTCTCCTGACAGGGTTCCAAACTAGATCCTGTGTTCGCGCAGAGCTGTTGTAAGTTCTGGCAGGTCGGTCAACACTGGCACGACCATATGAAGTGCTCTATTGGAGAACATCACTTATGAGTTCGTCCTTGGTTCTCCAGCAGTATCTCGCATGTCTTGTTCGTCTTACTTTGATGGTTTTAAAGATAACTAGAATCTTAATATTTGTACCTACAATTACAATATATGAAACAGTACAATTAAATATTACAAATAATATTATCTATATGTAAAGTAGCGTATTCTATCAGTGGAAATTTTGGAACTTTTTTCTTAGACATCAACAGTGAATCGACAAGTACCAAAGTAAATAGGTAAGAAGAAAAGGGTGATATGAAAAACGTATAAGGTAAAAGATACGCGGTAAAAATTAAACAATAATAGGTAATATAATGTTGGTTCACTCCAGGGCTCCAGTCTAGTCTTAAATTTCTTTTACAGAATCGGGCATCCTTTTTATCAGTCAACTCATCGTCTCTAGGCGATTCAAAAAAGGGCTTACCAATAAGACAATAATGATTATCTTAGAAAATTGACATGTTTGTTAGGGCTTGCGTAGGATGTCACGTGACATGCAGAAACGCATTCTCGACCTCATTTGCCTCTATTCTTTGTACAGTGGAAAGGTTGTCTCTTACCCTACCAGGGATCGGTATAGCCATATTACAATATAAACCACACTAATCAAGTAGACCTTTTTCCCATTTTGTAACCGCTACACATACTGCTTTTTCACGGAACAATATGTGTATATTTTTATGTTTGGATACATTCGGGTATTATATCATTTTAATACCACTGGTATGTACATTGTATATGTTAGATGTTAAATGTTCTTGTATGTAGAAATGAGTATATCTTGTCTTTCTTTCCGTTTATTCTATGTTAGTATATTACGGATATACTAATACTAGTATTAGTTGTCGGTGAGTGAGTATTCGACAAAATATTTTCCTTATCACCAAGCATGCCAATACCAACATATTCCTGCAAGATTCGTTGGCATCTATTTCTCTTTATATCTTCAGATTGACAAATTGGTCTGCACTTATGACATATTGCCATGGGTTTCTTTATCTGCATAAAACTACTAAAACTTGCTAAAAGTCAGCGTTGACGAAGAATGCAGTTATAGCCATAAAGAAATCCCAAATATAATTTTTATATAAGTATTCTTTGTTTCCCATATAACTTGAGATACGAGAATGGAAATCCTTCTGGATAAAGCTGATAAGAATATTTATGAAATATTTATTTATGATAAAAAAAATTACTATATAAAATAAATGGTTAATATTTTTTCGTTTTTTCTTTGTTTTATGGCATATCAACCTTTTTTAGGTTATTTAATGCCAAAACCATTCTCCTAGAAGAACAGTAATGGTACTATTTAACCCATAGCTGGGAGGATACGGGGGATCATACCTTTCCCAAGGGTATTTGCCCGAAAATGAACGTAATAGCGCGACTGGAGTACGAACTTGCTTACTACGATTCCGCAGGCCATCGCTTCAGCCATTATACCACGAGGACATCCCCTTCTTCCAACAGTTAAATGGTTTCACTTATTTCTATCTAATACGAATACACATTTGAATTTGAAAACAGTTCTATTTCAAACAATCAGTTCAATATAGGCACACAGTTTCTTGATTACACACAGTATTCTACAGCCCCAGTTGACTATGCAATCTTCAGAAATGACCAGTTGTGTGCTATGTGTCAATCATTAATGACTTTTAGTACTTTTATTCTGAAACATAAGACGAATAATGTCAGATCACCTTAAGGATTTATAAAGTGCGTCACCCATCATACTGAAAAGGATCACCATTTCCTGCTCTGAAAATCGAATTCTTTTAGTGAGCTTGAACACATCCCATCTAACAAGGTTCAGATGATCATGTAGAAATTACTTGTTGAAACAAAACTACATTCATCCACAAAATATTGTTATATTCAAGCAGATATAAACCTATTTGTTCTTAAAAGTGGATCATTGGGAATACATTCTAGTTAAAACGTCTCTTTTATCAAACGATCAATTATACACGTCTAAAATCCATAGTACAACGTCAAAGAATAAAAACTATACACAGCACCTTCCGAAGTAGTCAGAACGATGCTTAAGGAATACCATTGTACCTCACTTGTCCTACTTGTCTCCGTGTGTGAAGACATAGATGTAGAGTAATTACCCACCTACTTTACCTAATATTATCTCTCAAGGTCAGCAAGCAAAATATCTGGCAAGAGAGAGAAAAGTAAGTCGTAGAAGAGAAGTGGACAGAAGAGGAATGAAGAAGACGGGAAGAAAATGGTAAAATAGAATGGAAAAGATTATTTATCTGTTCTGGAAAATGCTATTCTCCAATTTCACAATGGCATTTTTTGTGCCCATGATTCAGCGTTATACTACTTAAGCCTTCTTCTGTAAAGAACGTTATTAACTTTAGAATAAAACTGGTTTATTTTTCAATATAAATTGTATTTATATAGCATTGCTTCAATATCTCTTAAAACAACATTAATAGAAGTTTTCATTAAACCAAATCTTATTTTGATTATCGCTTTGTCTTTTTCCATCTTCATTTACGTTTAAGTGCTATGGATATGTGAACGACTTGAAATATTGTCATTATTAAACTGATTCTGAATATTACACATGCACGCTCTCTTAAGCAAATATATATATACATATACACAGGGTGGAACGATAAAATTGTCGCCCTAGAAAAGACGACATGATTCCATTTCTGTTTAATGAAAACTGGTTTTTTTTTTTTTTTTTTTTTTTTTTTTTTTGTTGCAGACCATCTACTAGTTGGCCAGTTGTGTACAAATCCCAAGAGCGATAGGAGCCTTCTATCATGTCTGAAAGTGACACAATGTTCAACGAGCGAGATCAGAGATGCGCCATTGCACAACTCATGTTCTCTACCGATCCAAGTTATGACAACAGGACTATTGCCAGGACCCTCAAAATGCAAATCTGGATTGCCACGAATAACAGTTTCCAGCTACGGTTATGGTCTTTGGTGTGGTTTCAAGTGAGGGCTACATCATGCCATCTCAGATCTTCGAAGTCGGCTTGAAAGTCAACACCAAAGTGTACCTGGATGCACTGAAGAGTGTGGTGATCCCCTGGTGCAATCAGGTGGCCGGTGACAGATCCTGGGTGTGACAGCAGGACTCGACGCCGGCCCACAAGTCCAAAGAGACCCAGGCTTGGATTCAGAAGCAGTGCTACGACCTTGTACCCTTCTCTCGCTGGTCCCCCTCCTCCCCCGACCTGAACCCGCTGAACTACTTCGTTTGGTCATATGTCGAGAACATCACCTACATGACCTCCCACAACACCAAAGCCAGTCTGATCGCCGCCATCCGCCGAGTATTCGCCAAGCTCCTGCCGGCGCTTGTAGAAAAGGCATGCTCCCAGTTCTGGATCCGTATCGAGCCGGTGATTGAGGCTGACGGCTGCTATATTGAATAGATGTCAGCTCTACTACATAATCAAGTTACCTGAATTGATTTTTTCAATAAAAGTTCTAAAATAAAGCTGTAGTGTTGTTTTCTTTAGGACGACAATTTTATCGTTTCTCCCGGTATATATATAATGTCTTGGATGCTTAATCACTCGTGGTAATCTTTCGATGGCTGCTTTTTTTCTCATCAATAGAGGCCACCTTCATAGTAGTAGATTCTTCCACCGAGCATCTGGTAAAGCGTACCGTTGCCCTGCCTTTGGATTAATCTTCTTTACTTCACATCCACCTTGCTACATCTCATGGTTTCCATTGCTATACGTTTGCGTGGCTCGTATGATACTCTCCACCCTCAGAGACAGTTATTCAGTGACAAGCCCGGGAAGGATAAATATTAAGAAGTTTTATTGTCGTAGGCTAATAAATATCGGATGTTACGCTGGTAGGGTTTTGATAATGTGAGGTTTTTTGCGGGGGGGGGACTTCTGCTCCTGCCTACGCTTACTTTCAAAAATCTATCTCAAAAACCGTCCAAGTAAAACGAATAAGACATGAGGAGTACAGCTGGAAAAGTAAAGACGAACGCATAAGCGATGTTATCTTATGGACTACAACACATGGACGCGCCAGTGTTGGCTGACCAGCAAAGACTTACATACATCAACTCTGTGCGGACACTAGAACTAGATGCCGTCTAGAAGACCTATCTGGAATGATAGATGGGGATAGTAAGTTAGGGACTCAATGCTGTAAGCGCAACTTTATGATATACATATATGTACACAGTGTGTCTCAAAAGGGTAGCAACCCATTAATATGATAATGATTTATTACTGATACAAGCGCAATGGCGGTCATTTGGAACACGTCCTATAAAAAGTACATGCTTTGAGATAGAGACATCAAATCAATGTTTTTTTAAATTGTTATATCATCTTCCAAGGACATGCAATTTCTTCTGAGTTTCTTGTCTCAGTAATAAATTATCATCGGTTATATATATATATATATAGTATTATTCGGTCCAGTTAAACCAGAGTTGGGAGTAATTCCTTCAGGACAAGAAAATCATTCAAAAACTGAACATTTAAATTTTCCTGGTAGAGAGCTCAATGTAATTAATATTACAGAACAATACTTTCTTTAAGAAAAAAAACAAAGACCGGTTACTTTAGGATTATAAATTTATTTCCATCCTGTTTTGTGTTTCTGATGTAAACCAAAAACACTAAGAAAAATATAACAGGACTTCTTTAGATCTTATGGATGAAATAAATCAGAATAGACACGTGGTGGGGAATGGAAGAGGGGTGAAGAGTTATCTCCTTGTTTTGTTTTGTTTTTTTCACTTCCGTTTTTTTATTTGTTTATTATATATATATATATATATATAAACGTGATATTTTGCTATAGTAGAGTTTGATATATAAACTGCAACAGCTTAACTTGCGATAGTGTGCCTGCAAGAAAGGTTTCTAACGTTTCTCTTGGCTTTCTGCTAATAGTTAAAACAAAAAAAATTAGTATGTAAGTACACATAACGTTCAGTTTTAGTTGATTACAGTTTATGTTTTTTTGTTTTTGTTTTATCGATATTACTATTTTTGTCCCATAATAATTAATACATTTAGTGTGTGAAATGTACATGTAAATATAATAAATATGATGGGGGTGAAAGAGTATTTTTAGAATATTTTTATGTCTTTCTTCTTTTCTAATCTTTCTATATAAATTCTCTCTCTCTCTCTCTCTCTCTCTCTCTCTCTCTCTCTCTCCCTCTCTCTCTCTCTCTCTCTATGTACCATGGCCCTTTTTTCAAGCCTTTATGCTTTCTTTTTCCGTCTTTTATCTTCTCGCCTTGACACAATCCTCACTTTTATTTATCTTTTACCGTTTAATCTATTCTCTTATTTTCAAGAGAATTTTCTTCTTCTTCTTCTTCTTCTTCTCATCAATTGTTGTTTGTTTGATTCTGTCCGTCAATCTTCCATTATTTCCGTCTGTCTGTATAATCTCTTCCTTCATTTTGTGCTGCTGATTCTTTTGCTTTGCTTATCCAGACACAATCGTGTTCACAAACATATACCATTCCTTTATTCTATTTTTCGTTATCTTCTGTGCAACTAATTCAATTGCCCATGTGTACACATGACCCACTCTTACATGCACGCATGCGCAATACCATTTTATAAAACGTACATGAAGACACAGACATACAAAATTACATATGAAGATGAATACAACACATTTCTTCCTATTTCACTACTTCCGCCATTTTTTTTCGGATATTTTAGATAGACGGATAGCAGCTATAGTGGAATGAATCGAATCTTGGTTTAAGAGGTCGCTTATGAAAGACAGATAAATAAAAAAGAAACCGAGAGAGTGGAAGTAGCAAGCGAGTTACACAAAAATATATTTCAATTTTAAAAATAGAGTTAGAAAACGGTTATGTGTAATCTTGAAAAGACGAATAAATTTGAAGGAAATTTGATCTACAATAATATAATACAGTGGCAATCACCAACTTTTGAAGAAAAAACTGAAATGCCAAGGAATATTGTGATTTGACGTGATTCTATTTCAGTAAAAGTGTCTCTTTTTTGTGTATCAGCAAAAGTAATAAGATGAAGAGGATTATTATTGTATTTGTTTTCCCAACCCCTTCGACAAAGGTAGGATGCAACACAAGGTTATTTTTAAGCAGAATACAGATGGTTTGAATTCAAAGTTTTCCTTTTCTTAGACTGGTTTGGTTTGGTTTGATTTTATGATATATGAACCATTGTAGGTAATTTAATGCCAAATCTTATTCATACATATATTAAATATAAACACATTTGTAAACACATTTTGTAGAAAACATTCTTAAACGAGTCTTAGCTCTTTTTTACACTCAATTAAATGGTTTCAAGTATTGCTATATAACAGTCACAATTTAACATCAGGCATTTGTTTGCACACAGTTTGTACTATTTGACCAATAGATTAGACCCTATTAGGTGCCACCACTCCGGGTCAGAGTGGACCTGGGAGTAAAGGCGATAAAAGGGTACTCCAAATTCCCTAAAGCTGCAAGGCTAGTGCCTCGCCATCAGAGAGTTTAATGTTATCGTTGGGTCTTACCCCTCTGCAAAGATGCAGTCGATGTATTCTACAGCCCCAGCCGACTGGGCTATTTCCTAGACTGGAGGCCAAACCAACTCTAAAGAACTCTGTCTACCCAACTGGTAGTTGGAGTAATAACAAATAGATTCACGCCTTTCCTAAAGGCATTAGCGTGAATTTAAACATAAACAGCCTGGTCCAGCATTCGACCTCGAGTTGCCGATTCTATTACTTACGACGAGAACCGTTACGCTAAGCGTGCCTTCTAAACGTCTATCATTTAAGAGGTTTGACATATATATTTCAAAGATGTCTTTTAGTACTCCACGAAAAAGTCACAGCTGACCTCTAAGCGAGAAGCAGTTTCAATTATTTTGAACAGACTGATTTTAGCAGCATATCAATCTATCTCCGCTCATTTTATGCCAAGAGGTTAGGGAATCACGTTCATTGTACGTTTATACTTACATTCTCTGTGGGTTTGTTTCTATAGGGTTTTTAGGGGGCAGTTGCGCTAGGTCCTATCGAATTCGCCTTCACCTTTCGCTTCCGCGACATTATGGCTCAGTTCAAAATTGGACAGCATAAGTTTCAGAATTAGATTGCATTGCGCGTTCATCTGTGCTGCTTTCAAGTCTCACACAGTATAAAGCTATGCACAACGAGTCAGCGCACCAACCACCACGATACTACCGACACAACGAGTACCTCCGACACTGTCAGCTACTTTGATCACGTGATAAACACGGGCAAACTAGCACGTACCAAAATATTACAAAATTTTCAACACACCATAGTAATTTTGTATGATTGAAATTCAAGTACAATAAAAAAAACAATTGGAACTGCCAATTAATTGATTGATTGACGTTAACATTCACATGTTCATCCTTCTCGAGTTATTTTATGCTAAGAGGTTAAGGAATCGCGTTCATTGGACGTTCATATATACATTTTGTATTGTTGATTCTAAAAAGGTTTTTTCTTTCTTTTTTATCAACACGCTCCCCTCGACTACGAATACTTTTAAAACAGATCTATTTGACCCATAGATGGGACCCTAACAGGTATGACTACTATTCCAGGTGAGGTTGGGTCTGGTTGTAATGGTAATCAAGGGTGACGAGCAAGGACTTACATAGATCAGCCCGATGCAGATATTGATGGCAGTCTAGAGGACCTGCCAGCAACGATGGACGATGAGAACAGATGAAATTTTTACAAGGAAAACATAAAACTGGATAGTAAACACATTAAAAGATACATTTTACCTTTATTACAGTAAATAAAAATATAAATCTTTATATGTCTCATATGTCTTCACAAAGCTTATCATTGCTAGTCGGGCCCAGTCGGCTAGGGCTGTAGAATATACCCACTGCATCTCTGCAGAGGGGTAAGTCTCCCCAACAAGTGTCCTGGATATAACACTAAACAATCTGATGATGAGGCTCCAGTAATGCAGGAGATTTGAAGAATGTGGAGTGCCCCTTCATTGCTATTGCTCCCAAGTCCACTCTAACCAGGAGTGGTAGCACCTGATAGAGTCCTATCTATAGGTCTAATAGAACTGTTCGTCATTTACGCAGTGTGCACAAAAATGACTAATCCTTAATCAAATTGTTAGAAATGGAACTGTTTGATCATTTAAGTGTATAAACAAATGATTGAGGTTTAATTGAATTGTTCGTGATACAACTGCATGCAAACGAATGAGTAATGTTGAATAGAATAATTAATTCTAAATAGCAATACATCTAACCACTTCACAATGTGAAAACAAATGATTAATATTGAATAGAATAATTAGTGTTAGATAACAATAATTGAAACTATTTAAGTGAAGAAAGAATAGCAATTCTAGAGTGTAAAATAATTAGTTCTAACTCATATGAAAATAAAATCACCTACATGCGTATATTCATTTCCATGTGTGCAAAAAATGATTAATAATAAATAGAACTGTTCGTGTTCGATAGAAATGTTTGAAACCATGTAACTGAGTGCAAAAGAAGCTCGAGCTGATATAAAAATGTCATCTACAAAATGTGTTTACAAATCATATTTCATGTATATATGTAAAAAAAAAGGATTAGGCATTAAATAACCAACAACGGTTGAAAGGCCATGAAACCGAACCAAAACAAACCTTTATGACGGCCAGTCTTGGTGTTTCCGCGCGTAGGATTCCATGAGGGGACATTGCTTATGAGTTCGTCCTTACTTCTCCAACAGGGCCGAGCATGTCTTACTCGAATAGTTTGTGAGATGGGCGGTAAGTGGTTGTAAAGCTACTGTTTGTGGGAGAGTTGCTTACTGGATTTGTTTAATGTATACTTTGCATTAACAATATTTACATTTATATTTACTGTAACAAAGGTTAAATGTATTTTTCAGAGTGTTCACAATCCAGTTTTATGTGTTTCCTTGTAATAATATTATTATTTATTAAAAATTTACGTTATGATGGGTTAAATTGCTGACTAGACCTGGTTTTCTGAATGTGATTGGGTGATCAGTTTTTATCTCAAGGTTTCATAGAATTTTATTAATACATTCTGATTTGTTCATATAGAATTTGTCTCTTGCACAATTACCAGAGCACCATCTTTCCCAACCAGTCGTGCCTAGTCTTTTTATTCTTTTGTGTTAGTGTAATTCATTTGCTTATTATGTGATTAACTGTTTCGTCATTGTCCACACATAATCTAAACTTGCAATTCTACGTAATATCAATCTTTGCTTTGATATAATTTGTTCTGATTGCATTATTTTGTGTTGCTATTATCAGCATTATTATTATTATTATTATACTCCTTGTGAGTTTTTTACACCAGAGTTAGCAAGTGGTTTTCTCTGGAGTTTGTATGACAGCAAGTTTTCTCTGGTCTCTTGAACTCTTTTGAGTATTCTAGCCGATCTTGATGATGCAGAGATCTAGATGGTCCCGATTCTTCCTCTGATTTCCAATTCTTCCAGTCCCTTTCCGAGCCTTTGTGCGCCGTTTCTAGAGCACTAATTACTCTTGGTATCCCCTGTCACTAACCTGTTCCACACTATTTTTAGTTCTCTAGCAAGGTTCAAGTAGTTGTATAACAATATAAGGTATTTACTGGTGCTAAAGACTTTTGGAGAGCGTGTATTTTTTTATTCAGCAAAATGTGATTTTCCTTTTATAAAGATATAAAAAAGACCTATTGATTTTGAAAGAAATACAAAAGTCAATTTAAAAGGTTCGCAAGGGACTAGTATTAACAGAACTTTCATATTGTCACGAAATAGTTAGCAGGTTTGGGGTTTTGTCGGTGCGTTGATCCGTCATGACATCCCGAACTAACACCTGTTGGGGTTAACAGGGCAAATCTTTGAATTTAATCAGATCTTTAATTTTTGTTTTGGCAAGTGTGAAAAGAGATACCCCCAGAAAACGTGGGCTGCGACTCTAAATCAACCAAGTCCCTATATTGTGGTTTGATCGGATGACCAATTAAAAATCTGATATGTGGATCAGTGCATTTGATTGGCTGACCAGTCTAAAAGTAGTAGAAGAATATAAAAGACCTGAGATTGATTAGCTAATTAAGAATGTTTGTTCCCAGAGAAATCCTCTGTAAAAATATGTTTTAGGGTTAGAAGAGAGAAGGTATTTGATGCCCATACCGAAAACACGAGAATAAGAAAAGAAACTAAAGAAAAAAAAACTAAAGCCACCCCAGCAAAATCTTCACCCTCCGAAAAATTGAGTAACATAGAAAGACTGCACCAACTAGTTACATCATTTGTCTGTCTCCCAAATACAACAAAAAGCAATCCAATTTCCATATATATCAATTGTGTTTATTCTTGCTACACTATTGTGTTTCAATAAACAGTTGTTAATTGTTAACAGAGTTTTTCTTATCTTTGAGTTGCCAACACACAGGCAACTTGTTCCTACGAACCACTTCAACCGCCAGAAGAAGTTCCAGATGGACTGTGTCTTTCCCTATCAGTGAATCTTTCAAACACATCGTGGGCACAGGGGGACATGAAAAACCAACTAGCCGGAAACGCATGTGGTAGTCACGGATCTAAAACTATAATCAAGTATCATGACTTGCATAGGACCCCAATTGCCCATCTTTTCGCTTTATTTTATTTTCGCGAAATCCTCTCGATGGCAAGTATTTTTTCTTGTTAATTAACACTAGGTTTGGTCTTATGGCCAGTATTAGATGATCCGTTTGTATCTCAGAATCCCAGAGAATGTTATGCATTTCCTTCTCTCGGACGGATTCTGGTTTGAATATATATAATTAGGTATTATGGCCAAATTTTAATATCTTACACGTAGTTCACCTTTCCCACCCTGCCGTATTTACTCTTGTACTCCTTTTGTGTTAGCTTGCCACATTCGTTTATTATGTGATTAACCTTTCCATCTCTGTCTCCACACAACCTACACTTGCTATTCTGTAGCACATTATCAATTTTCGCTTTTATATTATTGTTCTTTACATTATTATTTTGTGCTGCTATTAAAAGAGAATCAGTTTCTCTCTTGGAATTTCCCTTTCATAGCCATGTTCAGGTCTTTTAGTGTGCAATCTCCCTATTGTTTCTTTAAGTATCCATACAGTGGTTTTTATTTCCATTTGTTTCCTAGTTTTTGTTACTTTTCTATTTATTCTTATGTTGCTATTGCTATTACTGACAGCTCTAAAGAAGTCTTTCTTTGCTCTTAACTACACAAAAAAGCTGCTTGTTGTTTTGAACAAATCCTTAAAGTAGCACCCTTCAAATAGGCAGCTATATTGCCAGTTACCCCCCCATCACACAAACCATCCAAGTAAGACGAGCAGAACATGAGAAAAAGTCAAAGAATCCATGTTATTGGGATGTCTTTATAATAATAATAATAATTATTATTATTATTATTATTATTATTATTTACTTCTTGAATTTTTCACATCAGCGTTAGCTGACTACCCTTCACTAGAGTTTGAGTGACAACTAGTTTCCTCAAGTCTCTACGGCTCTACTCAGTGTTCTAACCAATCTTAATAATGCAGTAGTTTAGGTGGTCTCCACTCATCCTCTAATTTCCATGTCCTTCAGTCTCTTTATTAACCCTTTGGTGACTGTACCAAGAGCTCCAATGACAATTGGTATAATTGTCCCTTTCATGACCCTCAGTTGTAATATAATGGCCGAGAAATTTCGTTTTATGCCTTTGGGTTTAGTTAGACTGAAACCCTTTCGGCTCAGTGCATGGGTTACTAAGGTGCAACATTAATGCAGGTGTTCACATGCGCGTGTGGAGCGGACGTGTCACTCAGAGATGTCACAGTGGCCCAGATGGGAAATGGGGCTAGAGAGTGCGAATGACGTCATGCACCGGAAACGCGAGAAAGATTTTGGGAATTTTGAAGGAAGTCAGTAGAGTTGCGAACTAGACACCGAACGAGAATGGTCGACTTTCGGGGTTCGCAGAGGCCAGACTAATTTGCATGCTATAGGCACCGCACGAGATGGGGATGGGGCAGATGAAAAAACAGAATAGAAAGAATGTGTATCTCTCTCCTTATGTCGAAAAAACCTTTAAACTCAAAGGTCATAAAAAGTTTCGTACCTGAACTAAGAAGTCGTAAGTGTTTTTCGTGTTTCGGGATTCCTATGTTCTATGTATATATGTTATGAACATTCTATGTATGTTTCACGTAGCCATATCATGGCTATGTAACACAGTTTCTTCAATTCCCTTGCAAGGTCTAGATACTTATCCTTCTTTTCGCTTTCTTTCAACTTAACTCGGTGGTCAGCCGAGACAACAAAGTCCACAATTTTGCAAGTTCTCTTTTTTTATTCTTTTGTTAATTATTATAAAGTCTGGTCATCTGGCTGAGACTAGTTGATCCGTTTATCTGTCAAAATCACAGAGGAGTTTGTGCGTGTCATTCTCCGGGACAGAAGTTGGGTTGTGCATATACCATTTGTTCGTATGATCAAATTTCAGTTTCTTGTACAATTCCCAGTGGATCCCTTTGCCCACCCAGTCATGTCTATTCTTACACTCTTTCTAATTTGCAGCATTCACTGATTATGTAATTGATGGTTTCGTCTCTATCACCACATAACCTACATCTGCATTTTTGTTGTGTCTTATCTATTCTTGCTTTGATATGATTGGTTCTTATAGCATTGTTTTGTGCTGCTATCAGGAGGGATTCTGTTTCTGTCTCAAGGTTTCCCTTTCTCGGCCACATCCATGTTTTCTTGTGTGATGTGTTGCTTATTAATCGCTTAAAACGTCCATAGAGTTGTTTTTCTTCCCATTTTTGTTTTCTGTTTATTGTTGTTCTGTTAGTCCTCATGTTGTCAGTATTCTTTCTAGTGGCTGTAATCAGTCTTCCTCCGCGCTTTTATACGTAGTCTTCAAGTTGTTGTATCGATGCGACAACAATATCTTCCATACTGGTAAGTTCTCTTCCTCCTTTTCTAAACACATAAAATCTGTCAACGTCATCTCAGGGGTGTAATGCCTTATGCATGGTCATTAGTTTTCTTGTTCGCAGGTCCATTTGTTTAAGTTCTTCTCTGGTCCACTTCAAGAATGGCCCCAAATATCTTATGAGATAGACAGCCTTTGATAAGGTTTCTGCTATTTAGTTTTGTCTCGAGAAGCTTTATGGTTCTTCTGAAATATTCTTTCTTAATTTTTTCTTTCATCTTCGCTTGTTTAATAGATTATTATTATTATTATTATTATTTAAGTGTTTTTCATATCAGCATTAGCTGATGGTCTTTCACAGGAGTTTGAGTGACAAGTCTCTTCAAGTCTCCAGGACTCTTGTCAGTATTCTGGCCGTTCTCAACAATGCTGAAGATTGGATGATCTCGACTCGTCCTCCAAATTCCAAATCCCCCAGTCCCTTTTTATAGACCTTTAGTTACTATACCGAATGCACCAATCACGATTAGTATAATCGTCACCTTCATGTTCCATAGTTTTTTAAAAATTCCCTAGCAAGGTCTTGGTACTTATCCTTCTTTTCACTTTCTTTCAGTTTTATTCTGTGGTCAGCCGGTACAGCAAAGTCGACAATTTTGCAAGTTCTCTTTATTTATTTTTTTGTTGTTGTTGTTGTTGTTGATTACTTTAAGGTCTAATCTTCTGGCCGAGATTAGATGATCCACTTTTATGTCAAAGTCCCCAAGGAGTTTGTGTGTGTGTGTGTGTGTGTGTGTGTGTGTGTGTGTGTGTGTGTGTGTGTGTGTGTGTGTGTGTGTCATTCTCCAGGACAGCTTCTGGGTTGTGCACATACCATTTGTCCGTATGGTCAAATTTCAATTTCTTGCACATCTCCCAGTGGATCACCTTGCCCACCCAGGGAGTGTCCTCGTGGTGTAATGGTTAAAACGATGGCTTGCGGAATCGTAATAGGCGAGTTCATACTCCAGTCTCGCTATTACGTTCACTTTCGAGAAAATACCCTTATGAAAGGGTTGTGCACATACCATTATCTTCCCAGCTATGGGTTAAATAGTACCACTACTGTTCTTCTAGGAGAATGGATTTGGCATTAAATAGCCTACAAACGTTGATATGCCATTAAACAAAGAAACCAAACCAAACCTTGCCCACCCAGTCGTGTCTAGTCTTATACTCCTTCTGTGCTAATTTGCTGCATTCGCTTATTATGTGATTGATGGTTTCGTCTATCACCACATAACCTACATTTGCTATTTTGTTGCGTCTTATCTATTCTAGCTTTGATTTGATTAGTTCTTATGGCGTTGTTTTGTGCTGCTATTAGGAGAGATTCTGTTTTTCTTTTAAAGTTTTCTTTCCTTAGTCACGTCCAGGTTTTCTCGTGCGAGGTGTTTATTAGTTGTTTAAGCACCTATAGAGTTGTTTTACTTCCTATTTTTGTTTTCTAGTTATTGTTAATCTGTTGGTCACCGTATCAGGATCGTTTTTGATAGCTGTAATCAGTCCTCCTTCGCGCTTTTCTATGTAGTCCTCGTGTCATTGTATCGATGCGTCAACACTATATTCAATGCTGGCAAACCCTCTTCCTCCCTCCTTTCTTGATACATATATTTTATCAACGTCTTCTCTGGGATGAAATGCCTTATGCATTGTCATTAGTTTCTTTGTTCTTTGGTCCATATACTTAAGTTCTTCTCTGGTCCACTTCATAAAGGGTCCCGAATATCTAAGGAGGGGTACAGCCCAGATATTTATTCCTTTGATAACGTTTTTGCTAGATGGTTTCCTTTCGGTTATTATTATTATTATTATTATTATTATTATTATTATTATTATTATTATTATTATATCTGTTGTTGCTGCTAGAAAAGTTCGTACTTTGCATTCCATATATTTACGTTCTATTCATATATTCATTTGACCAAAACAATTATATTGAGATAATAGATAATTAGATATTTATCTTATGATCTGTTGTTAATAGTAAGATTTATTATTGGATTTTTTTCTGTTTTTGTCTATTTTTATTGTTCTAAATGAGCACAAATACTCTCATTACGTATCCATAACTGGTATAATAAATATCATAAATTACCCACATTTGATTCAGGTTCTTGAGTTTTATGCTTAATGAAGTTATTCTATTTCTTCTATTGATTCTCTGTACTGTGAGGTTTTATCCATTTCGACCTTTAGATAGATTAGTTATTTCATGCCTTTCATTTATTTATAGTCATAATCGTCGGATAGATAAAAGTGGACTTGTAGAAATTATAGAAAATTGTCTGAATCGAATAAATTAATGACCTGCTTCAGGGACTGAAATTATTGCGAATTTTTTTACTGATGCCAGAGATTGATTTTCGGGTCAGATAAATGTAGGGATTTTGGATGCTGGCTTCAAGTCAGGCGAGGAGATTGACTCAATGCAATCTTGCTACCACTGTTTTCATCTACTTAAACATATGTAATGTAGTGGCCGCTTCCCATCATCTGTCGCTCCGGCGCCAGTCTGTATGACCGACAACAACGGGTCAATTATGAGATTTCTCGAGGTAAGTGCGAAATGGGTCACACATGTAAGTTGGGGAATTTTGAAAAGTGTTAGTTTGTTAGTCAATTAGTTACCTGCATAGCAACAAATAACGACCTAGATATCGGTGTTATCACTTCCTCCGATCCATTAGGAGTGGGCTACGATTTGTAAAACAATAGAGCTTTCTTTCATTGACTCAAGATTAACACTTTACATCTTCTTGCATTTGAGATTGGTCCAGAGAGAAGTTGCAATACGAATAAAGTGAGTGGTATTTTTCTGCAATCACGTGTTTTACAGTTTTCTTTTCCATGAACTCATTGTCATCTCTTCATCTCGTCTTTGTTTCCATCAACTTTCTTCAACACTCCGCATCGACACTAAGAAAATACACCTTGTATTTTATAAGTTTAAACAAATGTGCGCGCACACACACACACACACACACACATATATATATATATATATATTTGCGTGTGTGTGTATGTGTGCGTAACGCTACGGTTCTCAAATAGATGTTTGTAATGCTACAATACCAAATAGACGCTTCCATCCCCACGATTCTCAACAGACCCTCGTAGGGCTACGGCATTACATAGACATTTGTACAACCACAGTTCTAATGGGTCTATGACTGTAGCACTATTCCTTAAGTTTCAGTCAGACCCTATTGTAACCTCGCCGTGAGAAAAAGTGACGAACACACAAAACACCGTCAGTTTTCTTCGTTTGGCACGAAGCTTATTTGCTACCATACTTTCCTCGTGGTTACCAACAAGAGAGAAACATAGTATGAAAATAAGTCAACTGCTTTAGTTAGAGAGAAATAAGCCGTCGTGAGAAGCGAGCTGACACAGAACTTCATATTATCTTTCTCATTTTCTGTTGTAGTTCTCGCACTTGTTTGCTCAAAGTTCTCTCTCCAGATTTTCGCGGTTAGTGTAGGGCCTCTTCGCAGAGCTCACTCTAAAAAAGGTGCCGTAAGTTTTTGACCTATCTTCACATTATCGTGGTTAGTTTCCTACTGACTTTCTTTTTCTGCTTTCTATCCCGGTTACCCCTGAACGGGTCTCCGTTTGGGGTTCTTCCAGCCAATCAGAGCCCGTCACTGATTTGCTGCTTATATATTTCTATTTTTTAAACCCAAAAGTTCGCTGCTATCTTGACCTAGACTTGGGGAACCACCCCGTTCACCTTCTCATTCGTTTCTCCCTTATCGTCTTTCTCGCTTTGTCTCTGAAACTGCCTCAAATCTCTTTCTCATATCTCTTCTTTTCTACCGTACTCTGGTTGACCAGTAAATCTCGATAGGAAACTACTTACTATTAAAACAATCAATCGGAGTCCCAATTATATTACATATATATATAATCTTCAGCAGTGACTTGAAATTAATCGGTCAACAACATTTAAAAATATACTTTAAGGCTGTAAATACCCTTTATTAAGATAAAGAAATGCATTACAATGCGTAATACATTGGTCCTTGTTATGTATTAACCTTTCCTCTAGAAAAATGTTAATTTCCTTTGGCTTTATTTCTTTAATTCAGGGATCCTCCAACCTTTTCAGCCTGAGGGTCACAAAGCATATCTCATGAAGATCTGGGGTTCTTAAAAGGACAAAAGAAAACAGCTAAATGCACACAGTAACAACAAAAATTTATTAATGAGACATCTAATGTTTAGAATCACAAAAGATTAGGGTTAAATGAAGAGGTTGACAAAAATCACATCAGACAGGTGATGCTTAGTATACTTGAGTTTGGAGAACAACTATGCAATGCCAAACATGCTTGCTACTTGCTTAATGAGAGGAGAAACATCTATATGGAATCATGTAGTTCTTATAGAAATCGGTGATGTAGCACAAAAAAACTTGGACATCATGTTTTCTAAACAATGAAGATCCCTGAGTTCTATCCGCTTTGTATTGCTGTAATACTTCTTCACAGTCACCATCAAAAGACGAAGAAAAAAATTCTTAAAATAAGAGGTATAGCCTCATGTGGTACGATAGGTGGTATTCGTTTATGTGAATGCCAGTCTGGGGATTCCTTTGTCTGTTTTGGCGCGAAACCCACAGAAAGGGCTTGCCTGCGAATTTCCTACGAGACCAGAAAAAGACGAGGGAAGGCAAGGTCCCAAGGGAGTGCACAGAAGAAAGCAGTGCACAGAAGAGGGCAGTTAACAGAAGTCATGGTAAGCGACGGTTAAAGAAAGACGGCTGCTAAGCGAGGAGCCAGGATCTGTGTACCCAGAGGCCGGGTTCGCCAACGTGAGAGGATGAGTCAGCGTTCTTGGTGGCTGTGTGGGAATTTCGCTCGGATACACGCTCGCGATAGCCCACAGATGCACAGAAATCTACAGGAAGGAGCCCAAACTTCTCCCTTCTTGCGCTTGGAGCGAACCCATGTCCGTGCTTGTTTGTTCTTCTTTTCTTCCATACTCTCGATTGAGTATGTTGTGTCTTATGTGTTTGTAAAGCAATGTGAAATGCTCCTGGCCGGAGATGAGAGAAACCCCTAGACGATCGGATGGCCATGGGCTGGTTTAGGATGTTGACATAGTGGGGACCGGCCAGCGGGTATATTGTCACACTCAAGTTCTTATTGATGTTTTGAGATATCACTTACTTATGTTTTGCGATGTAAAAAAAATAGATCAAATATTTATAAAATTATATAAGAAATGTGTTTTACACTTGTACTTGTGCGTTGAGCTGATTTCCCTTTGTAGGAACCAGCACTAATCACACAGGGGAAGTTGCTGTGTTGTTGTGGCTAAAGTGCCGGACTGCTAGATTGTAGAAGTGTTCGAACCCCAATCGTTCACTTTTAAACAAACAACCTTGGAAAAGGATAGAACCCACTTATCCCTTCAGCTATAAGTTAGATACTACCACTACTGTCCTTCTACAAGTATAGGTTGGGTATTAAATTGCTCAGGTAGGTTTATATGCTATTTAACAAAGAAACCAAACCAAATTATTATACATCATGTTTTGGTGAATTCGTCGTTATAGTTCATTTCCATCTTTCATATGTCCTCGTGTCATAAGGGAACTTATCAGCTTGCTCCTCGCTTACGTTATGCAGATTTGTTGAGGAAAATTCAAGAAATATATTTTAACTGATATCTGGCGTCCCATTCTTTTATATATAGTTAGCATGTTTATAAAACAGTTTCCAGCTCTATAAAACACCAAAAAGTTCTGTACTAGTAAATTCTATAACACCAACTGAACACTCTATCAAATACTATATCTGATCTTAGATCCAATAAAAATGTTTGCTTTTTGTTAAAGTTTAAAGTTTTAAAGATAAGTGTATAATAAGCTAAGTAATGTTGATACTGTCATTGAAATTTTAAAAGAAAACCATGTCAGTATTTAAAGAGAAAAAGAAATAAAAAGATTGAGAATTTCTTCATAAAAGAATATTACTGTTAATTTTAGTGTCATCTTTTTCATGGATATCATTTGGTAAAGCTTCTTAACCCAAGTGTTTCATCAAATCTAAAAAATGAAAAAGGACTTGTGTGGGTCAGAATTTCCCCCAAAAAATTATCTATTTTGCCGCTAAAGGCTACTTTGTCTGAAGACTCGGCTATCCCCTTCCTATTCAGTATCAGTTCAGTAGTCGAAGAGAAGTTAGATATTCCAAGCTGAACCAAAAATATCAGTCCCAAATTTCACGACGATAACCAAGTTTTATCATGGAAATTAAGTACCGACAAGTAAGTAAGCCATTAAAAAGAATACTAAAAACCTATATGTATACAGTGCAGATACAAAAATTAGTACTCACACAAAAATATAGTCTATAAATTATTACTCATTGCCAAAATGATCCATGAAAAAGAGAACGTCTGTTCAACTCAACCTCCTGTTATTTGTTTTAATATTTGTTTTATCTTTCAATATTTCAGTATTAAACTTTTATTACACTACCCAAAAGACTCGTAACAGTAGAGACCTCAACAGGATCTACTGTTACGAGAATAAAGTGAATATAGCAAATCTTACATGACTTGTTCGTAACCAAAAATAACTTAATATTTCGAGGTGGAGTCTTCCGAGTACAGAACTAAAAGATTAATGCTGAAATGCATTGTAGAAACAAGCAAACAGCAAAAGTGTGAAGTTTTCAAGTGAAAAAACAAAATGTTCATATACAAAATATATTGTTAAATAATCACCATACACTTAAAAATTCCAAGATAAATTTCAGAATTGACCAAACAAAACAGTCAAAATTTTCCGGAGTAAAACTTGAAAAATTTCTCTTCTTTAGGCTCATAATTTTCAGCAATTTCTTTTTAAGAATTTCTTGATACCTCATCTGTTTTGTAATTGAGTTTTGTTTTCGAATAATTATAATATAAATCCTATAGACAGAAAGTTACTTGAAATTTAACTTAGTAGACGGGTTTGGCGGTTTTCATGCGAGTAATGAACAAAAAAAAAACATTTGTCATGATTAGGTAGATTTATTATATACGAATATACGACAATGCTTTAAAAATAGGATATTGTATTTTTTTTTTAAAGATATTAAAGTTTGCATTATTCTCTAAAGTTCTGTCTTAAATTTATATAAGGAAATAATTAAAAGTAAAAAGAATAGACAGCCATGATATTTCAGACAAAATCAATACCTAACAAAAATAGCCTCATAATTTTCAAGTAAGTTTAGATGAAATCAGTCGTAATTCCTTTACGGTCATTTAATTTATTTGCCATTCTACATTCATAGAATTTAAAATTGGAAAATATCGCTTCCATAAGTTTCACTGATTACTTCATTTACACAATCCAATTCTTATCCTCATAATGTATAACTTACAAAATATTTTAATTACATTTTTTTTAAATATCGAAGAACAAGATATACCATGTCACCCATAAATAAGTAAACCCCTAACAATTATTTATAAAAAGTCATTTTTCTTCTAAGCCAAAGATACAAGAATTTTATTATTTATCGCGCAACATTAGACAAAGACAACGAATATTATTAGGCATATTTGTCAACTTGGTTGTAGTCGATTCTCACCCAAAATCAACATTAGCATTAGTATCTTCGTGGTATACAAATACGGAATAAACGAAAGGAAATACAATATAAGCTCATTTATAGATACAGAAACATCTAATATATACATAATATACGTACATATTAAAAAGAGTACACAAATGTGTTCCAACGAATAAAATATGCACATATTCTTTTATGAACAAGTAGTATATGAAAGGGGTAAAATACGGAAAAAGGCTTAATTTGGATTGTTAAACAGTAAAATGGTCATAGCTATGCTGACTTTACTGTATAATGTGAGGACAAGAGGCAACGTTTCAACTGTTGTAAGAACAGATGCAAAAGAAGGTGAGCTTGGATTTTGGGGACAGATGTGTGACAGTACATGAGCCACATTACGGACAAGTCCATTTGTCAATGAGGACAATTATTCATTGTCTCCCAATAGGCATAATTTATTACCAAATTCTACAATATGGAAACTATGTTTATTTAGGGACTGCTGGATATTCATAGTTTGCGTTACACAATCTTAATGCTGTTGAGATTAGGATTAAAAATACCTAACAATATCCGTTGTGATTTTGATTTCCGCTAGAAATGATAAAAATCTTTGTATCTTTGATGTAGAACAAAGTTGATTTTTTTATATAGTTTAAAAATGTTGAGAGTGTACATACTTATGGGCGATACTATATACAATGTTAATTTCTAGAAATCAAATGATATTAACTAGAATTGCTCCGTTATAATTAACAGTATTATTTATATAGTGATTGACGCTTTTGCTTGTCTATGGGTTCGAGATGGGAACACCCTTCATGTTAGCGAGTTAAGAGAAACATTAGCCCGCATAAATCTTTTCAGATCTCTTTAGGAAGTGAAAGAAAGAAAGAAAGAAAGAAAGAAAGAAAGAAAAAAGGGAGACGAAGTGAAAATCGAAAGTGATTGTGAGAGAGAAAAAAGAGAAAAGGAACGTGAGAGAGTATGTATGTAAAAGAGAGAGAAAGAAATCAAGTTATGTAGTCCTACCATCTTACCAACCATGTAGGTAGATAGTAAGATTTCTTCTCATGATAGTTTTCACTTTCATCCGAAGATTAGAAATTTGATGAAATAACATTGTAATGCTTCGAAACTCACATTCATTTTGTATATTTATGATCAGATATCGATAATTTTTATTCCAAAAATTCGATTTCTATTATAGATTACCAGTATTATGCGAATGCTTAATTCTTACATGGAAAATTTGAATGTATAAAATTATTGTAAGTTGCTTTCAGGCAGATAATGAAATTAATTCTAACAAGTTGAATAAGGGTAAGAAATGAAAACTTTACACCGAACTGTTACATATGGTAATATTATTGCGAAAGCTAACGCCATATAACATTAGAAAATTTGCCAATTTAATTATATTACGAAGTTGATATTCCATAAAAAAGGTCACTGAGGTTTGTAGAGAAATATCTTTAAAATCCAAGTGCATGAAACAGATTTAAACATTTCAATTTTTCGTCCGGATTACTAAAACTAACTCATTAATAATCCAATGTAATTATTTTACATATCCAGCTCGAAAAACTACATATAAACTTCATGTTTAATTTAATGTAAATGATTCGTAAGACAATATTCGTAGCTGATGGAAGACGCCCTTTTTTTTCCAAAAGAATTTCCCAGAAAATCACCCTGCATCTCATAAGGTCGAGGGTCTGTTTTAGGCAACTTATTAGTAGATTTCTTGTGCTGCGATGGCCCTTAAATTAAACCGCAGCAATATATCGTCTCGTTGAATACTGATTATTGTTGAATATTGATTATTACTAGATATCCCCTCTTCATGGGAAAATTTCTTTATTTATTTATTTATTTATTTTATCAAGGAACAAACTTTTATGTAAAATATTTTCCCTGAGTCAAACAAATCACAAAAGACTAGACAGTAAATATATCACAAAACACAATTATTTATCATAATTTGATTTTTTTTTTAATTTTTTTTTTTTATCCAATTTAATTATCCTTCCCATTAAACAAGAACACCTAAGTTGGCCGAGGTTACCAACTTAGGTGCTATTGCTCAATAAATTCTTGAATAGGTATTCTTGTCTTATAAAATCTATGTTGCTAGATGTAAAATAAGTAATGTCATCAACGACAACTCATTGATATAAGCGGCAGTTATTTTGGTGACACTATTTTAGGTATATACTAGACGATACTTGGGTTGTTGGATTCTACAGTAACATCGGTCCATGATGATATCGATATTTTTATTTAGAAAGATTTAATGAACCTTAGAATTAGAATGATGGAAAAAAGATATTCTGTGCAAATGTTCACTCCACAAAATTATCATCCATTTGCAAATTAAACTGTAAATTGCGTTCTTCTCTATGTTAAAGCATATCAAGAGTGTTCCTCAAATAAAAATCCTATCATCAAGTGCCATTTTCTTTTCTTTTTTTTTTTTTTTTTTTTTTTCTTTTTTTTTCTGAATTAAGGTCACACGCGCGCGCGCACATAAAGAGAAAGAAAGAGAGATACAAACATAATAATAATAATGATAATAATAATGTATCTATGAGCACGCATGTGTGTGTGTGTGTGTGTGTGTTTCTTACCTCCTCATGACACTAAGTTTCAGTTTTTTTGTTAGTTTTTTTTAATAATATCATCTGATGAAACCCCTCATCTGTTGATTGTATTTTTTTATAAAAATACAAGAAACATATGTTATGAGACTGTCGTGAGAAGGTGATAAAATATTTATTAATTCTAGATTTTATCCTGCTCTACTGGTCAATATCTTTCGTAACATTTTGTCTTATTCAGTATATATATATATATATATATATATATATATATATATATATATATATATATATATATATATATATTCCCATTGTTCGCAGATTTCTCCTTACACAAAAGAAAGATAGCGCTAATACAACTTGCACATGGTGTTACAAATTTGATTGTTGACAAGCCCCGTAAAGTTACGCGGGTATCAAAACAGGATGCACTTGTGACACGGGAATTGAATGGGTACCATGCTGGAAGAAAGAGTGACTGCGATGTGCGTGGGTGTCCAGAAAATAATATAACGATTGAAGATTTTCGACCTCACGGCAAAAGAAAGAAGAAGGGAGGTGGCAGCAGAGGTACAAGACGTCACATCGCTCTGGGGTTGAGAGGTAGAGAAAATGTCTGAAATGTACGAGACTCGCTATGTCGGAAATAGGTATGATCCCTGGAGAAGGAAAAAGGGATGCCTCGTGAAGGCCCCGTAAGTAAAAAACAAATAGAATCTGAGATGAGTAGATGTTTGAGTGGACCTGAACCAGTTTCCCGATCGAAGAATGAAGAAGAAGCGGTGATGATTAAATATTCTAAGTCGGCTCTGTAATAGTCTCGTGAAATAGTCTCTCCTCGCGCAACTATATCCACTGTTTAGTAATAAAAAAGAAAAGAAGATTACATTTTTATAATTAAGTGTTGTCTCTTCATTCATTTCCAGTATATAACAATTGTCTCAGCAAAGAAACTGTTACCGCTCTTATGATGCTCGACAAAATCACGAAAGCAATAGTTTACTCGTCCGATGATGGCACCGACTTCTTTGATATTGTCATTAGAGTCTTGCAAGGAGATTCCTTTGTCACCAAATCTGTTTATAATCTGACAAGATTTCGTATTACAAGGGTCAATAAATCTAATAAAAAAAAGTATTTTCTCATGCATCGGCAGCAATATCTCATCTACTGAAAGTGATGTGAATATGCACATAGGGAAGACTTGGACAGTTATATATAGGTTGTTGATCATAAGAAAATCTTATCTCTCCGATAAAATAGAACAGGGATTTTTACAAGCTGTCATGCTATTGTATGACTGCACCACCTCTACTCTAACAGAATGCTTCGAGAAAAAAGCTAGATGGTTACTACAAAAGAATGCTACCTGCTGTTTTGATCAAATTCCGGAAGCATCACCCCACAAAATTGCAGCTGAATGACTACTTGCCTCCTACCACAAAAATCATCCAAATAAGCCGAACAAAACATGCAGAACACTATTGTAGAAGCAAAGATGACGTTCTCTGATGAATTCCTTTACAAATACTGGCGAATCATAAAAGACTTACATATATCAGTTCAATGTGGTCATTGGAAGCAGTCTGCAAGGGCAGCTTGAAATGACTAATGATAGAGACTGATGGAGAAAGAGAAAGAAAGAATAGAGCAATCAGCACTACTTTAAGATATATATATATATATATATATATATATATATATATATATATATATATATACGTAATTATTTCCGTAATGTAGAGATGTGCATACACATACATACACACATACCCAGATGTAAATGCATAAACAATCAACTTTAGACTGTGAGATGATCGCAAATACAGGATCTTATTAAATTTCCACGGACTATTGGACTATATAATACGTCACACTGTATATTCGATTGTGTAATTGATGAGTAAAACATCGCTTCTGTTTTTCCAGTAAAAATTCATGTCAGTTCTATTAATCCATTCTTTGCATACAATGAATACATGAATTAAGAAAAAACAATTTGTCTATGTGTGTTTCTGTCAGTGGAGAGTGGCGGAATAAATTCATTCTTTGCAATGATAAGACTGACATTTTAAAAAATCCACGTAGCACAAAATCTTTCAAGTAAAAGGGGTTCATGAAATTAAGTTAAGAAGCGATTTGCCTGTTCAGTTCTAATATGAAGACCTCTTAAAAACAGAAGGTACCGTAAGCAATCTGATCAGTTGGTTGACTGATTAATTAATTTTAACGGTGTAGCAACCTGTTTAGGGTTATTTTATGCCTAGCGGGTATGAAATCGCGTTCATTGTGCTTGCATTTTTGTTTAGTTGTTTCTTAAGAATTTTTGTTTTGTTTTGTTTGGGTTTTTTCATATATACTCCAATCAAATACGAATAATTTTCAAATAGATCTATTTGACCCATGGACGGGACCCTAATAGGTACAACCACTCCAGGTCAGAGTGGACCTGGGGGTAATGACAACGAAGAGGTACCATCAGAGTTCCAGAACTGGGACCTCACCATCAGATGTAGTTTAGTATCAAACTCAAGACACAACTTTTTTTTAGGTTGGTAAGGGTTTTTATCCCTCTACAGGGAATACAGTCAGCGTATTCAAAGCCTCGCCGACCGGGCAAGTAAACAATCTGATTCCCATGTTCATGATTAAACAAATCTTAGAAAATTTCATGCTTACGCCCAAATCACACTGAAAGAAATAGTTCTTGTGAGGTCACCAAAGTTAGGCAGTGATATACCTGTTCAGTAATTAAATGGGTGACTGGCTGGTATTGTGAACAACTTGAGGACAATGTTCCAGACTGAGTTAAGTTTTTTTTATTATAACCTAACATATGAGCCCCTTATCATTTTCTTTAGTCCTGCTACTTGATCAAACCAAAGTAAGCCAAGCGAATAAAATAGATTGATATGAAATGATATTTGCTATTTTGGAAACTACTGCAAGTCTCTTGTAATGGCTTCAGATATATCAGGCATTTTGATCACCATTAGAATTATTGCTCTCCGTTCTTTAAGATGCAGAGCGTCATCTAACATAGATGTTTAATTAATCTGTATGCGCAATATATATATATATATATACATATATATATATATATATATATATATATATATATATATATATATGTATGTATTCAGCTCTCTTTATATGTTATTACGTTTCAAACTTTGCCTTGTGTTTATTCAGAATGAATCATACATCCAAGACAGGATAAGAATAAGCTTATTAGTGAAAAAAAATGGATGGATATCTTTCACTCAGTCACATCAGTTCCCTTCTCTTTATTTCCCATTTTCTATCTGAGAATATCTCTCACTCTCCCAACCACACTCATACAATATCTGTCTCACTCTTCCAGTGACGATAGATAGATAGATATGAACAGAATGCTTATTTATTCATAAATAATTTGATTTGGATTATTAACACATTCATATCTATCCGCAGTCATACACGTTTCTCTGTCTAAAAGATTTTAAATTCGTATGCAGTCAAACGCACACACATACTCGACTATACACCATAGATATGAAAGAATGTATTACATGGTACTTGTATTTGATAGGCAGATAATGTGATATAAATGAGATGTTAAGATCAATAAATTTGATCGTATTTATAATGAAGTATAGAAGCGTTCAACATATGAAGCGAGAGGCAAAAAAACTGCTTTTTTTAATATTACATTTTTAATAATTATGGTAACTATAGTTTCATGCAGAATGCGATCTTCAGGCAATGACTTCTGACGTTATCGTCATAGAATCTTCGCGAAGGACACGGTTTTCTGTATCCCATCCCAGAATTTATAAATTAGGCGTCAAAAAATAAATAAATCAGTAAACTTGATAACCAGAAAATTTCCAACCAACTCAAAATTTTCAAAAATCTTTTTAAAAAACACTTTAAAATTCAGTTAGAACTATAAGGACAACATGCAATATGCAACAGTTGATTGAAAAGCACAACAAAATTGTAAATGATGATAACGATAATACATCTTCAAGACTAGATATTCTTAACCCTCTTTGCAGTTGTAGAGATGAATATAAATGTCCATTAGAAGGCAAGTGCACCATTAACAACATTATTTACCAATATAGAGGTAAAACTAATAAGATATACATCGCTGACACCGAAAGACTTTAAAAAATCTTACAATCATGCAACGTCTTTCAACATAAAAATATTATTGTACAACATTATCAAAATACTATTGTACAACATTATTGTACATAAAAATATTATTGTACAACATTATTGTACATAAAAATATTATTGTACAACATTATCAAAATATTATTGTACAACATTATTGTACATAAAAATATTATTGTACAACATTATTGTACATAAGAATATTATTGTACAACATTATCAAAATACTATTGTACAACATTATTGTACATAAAAATACTATTGTACAACATTATCAAAATACGACAAGAGAAAAAAGACAAAAACAGAAAAACATAAATCAAATGATAATTTTTAAGAATTTAAAGATTTAAAATTTAAAAACAAGTATTCGCATTCAATGCAAGATTAAAAACTTTTGAATTGTGTTTAGAAGAAATACATGGAATAAAATTCCCTTGCCCAAAGAGTTAAACAAAAAATCTGAAGTGGTCGTTAAATGTAAGCCTGAGAAGAAACAACTTTAAGGCTATATGCTCCCGATAACAAACCTCTCTTCAATTCTTTTTTACTTTTATTTTTATGAATTTTTAATTCTACTGATTTTGCTTTTATTTCTTTTATTTTTAACGCATAAATTATAATTTCTGATATGTGGTACAAAATAACTCGTCCTGTGCGAAGATCCCTAAAATTATACCTGACATCATTGATAGAGAATCAATGTCATTTTTGTATATATATATATATATATATATAATGTAACTGGACGAAATCTCGACCACGGTTAAATTGTCATTATAAATTTATTTCGGCGAAGAATATAAACTTCGTCTCTTCAGATGATTTACACGTTTAATCTGAAGGTGAAAACAACAAATATGGATTACAGTTTATATATTAAAAAAATTTTTTTGCAAAAAGGAAAGGGAATCAAAACAAAAATTTTCAAAAGCATTATATATATATATATATATATATATATATATATATATATATATATATATATAATCTTATCTGTTAAATACGATTGGTTAAATAGGGAAGACAGGAAGTGTTTGCCTATTCTATCTTTGATCCATTTAAGTTTTCGTATGACTTCTGGATGGAATGGATTTAGAAAAGCGCCGTATTTTTCCCCAAGTATTTTCAACTCTCACTTGAGCCATCTTCGAGGGAATAAATGATAGAATGATAAGCATAATGACGAGTCATATACATTTATATAAAGAGTAGAAGGAAGAAAAAGTAAGACGTGGCACAGTCGGCTGAGGCTGTAGAATACACTGACTGTATCTCTGTAGAGGGTAAGAGTCCGCCCCCACGAGTGTTCTATATATGACACGAAACAATTGATGGTGAGGCTCCAGTAATGTATGAGCTTTGGGGAATGCGGAGTACCCCTTCAGCCATCGATCCAGGTCTATCCTGGCCAAGAGTGGTAGCACCTGACAGGGTCCAATCTATAGGTCAAACAGAACTGTTTGTCATTTAAACTGAGTGCAATCAAATGACTTATGCTAAATTGAATTGTTTGAAATAGAACCGTTTGATCGTTTAACGGTGTGTAAACAAAACCTGATGTTTAATTGAACTGTTGGTGATTCATAGTGATGTTTAGAAGCATTTAACTTTGTTGACTTATGCTAAAGTAAGCTGCTAGAAATAGAACTGTTTGATCATTTAACTTTGCGTATCAACAAAATGTATTTACAAATCAAATATATATATATATATATATATATATATATATATAAGCATGATTTGGCATTAAATAACCAAAAATAGTTGATGTGCTATACCAAACCAAACTAAATCAGAAGAAAATTTGCGGAAGATAAGAATTTTACTTGAGGCAAGAGGAAGAATTAGCGGGGAAAGTGTTAGAATGTGGCTGTTATATTGTTTGTTAATATTTATATACAGAGCTTCATGAATTTAGAGTTTTTTATTTGTTTTTTTCTTTGTGTAATATAGACGTATTTTCAGTTAGAATTTTTCTGTATTTAGAGGAGGATTGTGAATGTGTTTTTCGTGTGTTTGGAGAATGAAACTAGTGTCGGATTGATGAAGTGTTAAACGTCTTGAAAGAGTTGTAATAGCCAGGCTGATGTAGATACTTACTTTAAGGGAGAAGCACTCTCCTTGTGGACATTTAAATTGGTACGCTATATTGATCGAATTGAGGTTACTAACCGAGAGAAAGAGTGAAGTTATCATAGATGACGGTGAGTTATATTGAATATATATATGATAGATTTATTGGATATAATATGGAACAAAATAAAAAGGAATAGGATTGAAAATCTGAAGTTGGTGACATTTTCATTTAGTAACATTTCGCTCTTTATCATACGAAATTTTTCAAATACAATTCAAAGGTTTTTTAAATGCTGGGAAATATTCTTCTACTGTTCTATTACCATATGTGAATGAGTGGTAATGTTATGCGAATAACAGATACTTCACTTTACCACAAACACAGAAACAAATATAATATATAATGTGTTAGAGAACCTAGCTATTCCCATAGCCCATACTACATCCAACACTATCCACGCCAATTATTCAATCAAAAAATAGTAAATGTATGAACATAAAACATGGTGGTGTTTTAAAAAACGCATTTATGAGCATAAAAGAGCAATAAAAATAGAAGATAATTTAAATATCTTAGTATACATCTTCACGGTGAAGAACATTCCACCAACTTTAGAAAAACTCAAATGATACAATACAAACAGAATACATGTACTCAGCAGCCATCTTCCATTTCCAAACCATCAAACAAAGATCAGATTTCCATATTTTATAATACATCACATTATCTTGCCGAAATAGTTTTAAAAACAAAATAAAGTTGCACTATATATAAGTTAGATAATTTAGTAGTATGAAATATTTACCTTTACATTCAAATCGACTTTATTGCAGCAAACGGTTTAGATACAAATTTTTTAGCTGAAATCTTCATTTTCAATTTTAAAATAGCTTATAAAAATTCATACATTTATTGACATAGTCACGTACATAGATCACGATGAATAAAACAACAGTAGACTTCATAATTGACTTCCTAATAACACAAATTCAATAAGTTTTAGTTAAAGAAACTTCAGTTGCAAAAGATCTCTTTAAAACTCTTAATGTCACATATTCACATAATGTCATGACACGTTTATATATGATAAATAGAAGAACGATGTCAGTATCTTTTTCAGCGTTTCAAAACCTTTCTAGTTGGGTTTGAAAATGCTTGTAGTATGAAGAGCAAAACGTTAAACAGGAAATTAAACAATTTTAACTTCAACTTTATGTTTATAAGTCCAATTTCTTACCATGTGTGTGTGTGTGTGTGTGTGTGTTTCAGTTCTAATATACTAACAAGTTATAAATTAGTTTATAGTTTTTTGCGAGGGATATGGCAGTATGAATACATAGGTAGAAACCTATTTTATGTGTGTTAACATATCATTTCATTTGATTTATCGGTGTTATTGACATTTGAAAATAACTAATGGTTGTTAATCTTATTCAAATCATTAGAGACTTGATGGTTGAATAGCTTAGAAAAAACTTATTTTCGCGTCTGCATTTGAATACTACGATCTGATATCTTATTTAAGCTTCTGTGTTCAATCAAATAAAGAATTGATAACTGACATATTCTTCAACGCTATATTTGCTCCTTTTGCACTTTTCAGAATGTTGGCGGGGGTAGCTATTGTATATTCTATCAATCCCCGATAGTAAAAAAAATGCTCACAGTTATAAGCCCTTTCGAATATATGCTCTGTTTAACTGTTTGGTTTGGTTGGATTTTATGGCATATCAATTATTGTTAGTTATTTAATGCCAACTCTTGTTTTTACATATATATTAAATATAGGATTTGTAGACACATTTTGTAGATAGACACACTTAAATTATCCAACAGTTCTATTTCTAACGACTCAATTTAGCATAATTCAACATAATTAAAAGGTTTCAAATATTGTTATTAATCACTAACAATTCAATTAAACAGTTAAATGATCAAACAGTTCTGTTCGTAACAATTCAATTTAGCATAAGTCATTTGTTTGCACTCAGTTTATACGTCAAATGGTTCTAATTGACCCATAGATAGGACCCTATCAGGTGCCACTACTCCGCACCAGAGTGGACCTGGGAGCAATGGCAATTAAGAGGTACTCCGCATTCCCCAAAGCTCCAACATTACTGGAGTCTCACCATCAGACTGTTGAGTGTCATATATTGGACACTCGTTGGCGGGTAGGGTCGTATCCTTCTGCAAAGATTCAATCGTTGTATTCTACAACTCCAGCCGACTGAGCTGGCTTAACTCTGTTCACATCCACTGTTTGTTCTTTCTTTCAGAAATATGTTTTTGCACCGGAATGAATTTAATGATATTCCTTGGCTTTTCTGACTGACACCCTTTTACAACTATTATCTATAACAAGACAAAAATTGTGGAGTCAAACCTCTACTGCTCTACAACCAATATCTGCTTTGAAATTGTGGGACATATTAAGATTAGAAGTATTACTTTTGGAACTTGTTTGATTATATTTTCAGTGTTCTATTGTATTTTTTAATCGTACTTTTCTTATTTGTCTATAATCATTTTCTTTTCACAGAATTATATATCAAGTATTCATATCTAATTCTAATAATTTACTCATGGTTCATCGTTTCAAGTTTTTCTATCTAATCCGAATAATTTATGCATAATGGTGTCAAGTAACTATTCAATAATAATCATTTGTTTACACACACTTCTATGACTTCAGATAACTAAAGATAATAATTTATTTTAAACAATAATAACACCAAGTAATTATTCTTAATACAAATAGTTTACACGCTTATATGGTATAAAGTATTCCTATCTAATAATTTTAGACACATCTATTGACCAATTGATTGAACCCTAACAAATACCACCACTCCAGTCTGAGTGGACCAGGGCGTAATGGCTGTGAAGGGTTACTCCACACTCCCAAGAGATGCAAAACTGGATCCTCACAATTAGATGTAGTTTAGTGTCATATAAATAGAAGGCATTACTTTCGGATAGTCTCTCATATCTCCGCTAAATGTTCTGGAAAAGCCTGGCAGACAGATATATCTATAATTCATAAACGCAATCAAAAGTTACAGAGACTGGTATTTGGATAAATAATACAGGACTATTATCCAGAAAACATGCCTTATATGTGTGCATGAAAACATTTCCCGGCATTGAAATGTAATTAAACGACCCATGTGAAATCTTTCCTACACAAAATTGCACATCAATATGCATACGTGCCTACATTGGTTTTTGAATGTGAATGTACATCAGTAATTCATTTATTGATTTCCCATTTGCAAATATCTTTATTGTTATTGGTTCAAATGAATCTAAATCTAGATAAATTAAATTATAACTTTGTGTTTCTCAATACGAAACAAATATCTTAATGGATCCTGTCAACTAAGGCACATTGACTAAAACCATTCAAGAAGTATCAATTTAACTCGTGGGATCAGGGAGGTGAGCAAGATTGTATCGAAAATCAGAAGTTGCCTATCTAGCAAGTTTCCCATGTTTACGCCATCGTTGTTGTCTAAGAAAAGGGCAAGGGCCGATACAGGTTGGCACCAACGTCATTGCAGGAGTTTCCAAAACGAAGACTGCCTCAGGAACTCCTGCTTTTCATTTTGAATCCAGAATTTGCTGGTCTTCTTGTGGCTACCGACAAGGCTAGATATCGCAGTCTGTTCTAGAGTCTTACTGATAACTGGGGAAAAAGGGGTGGCCTTAGTGAGAAATGTACTTTGCGTGCCGACACCATTTTCCGGGCCGTTAACAATTACATGCACTAAATCTCCTTTCCACACATATACACACCGGTTTGAAAATAAAATCTACAACCCGAGTTCAAACCCTAGACGAAGCTGTTTGCGTTTTACTTCGAGCTAACAGCCGCGAAAAAAGACAAAATTGTCAGTTTTCCTTCCAGCTATGGGTAACTAGTTGACCAGGTGGGTTCTTAGGCTTTGGTCAGCCATTACCCTAAGAGAAGGAAAACTTTAAATTTAAACCAGCTTTACTCCGTTTAAAAATTGGCCTTGTATTACAGCCTGCTTGTAGCGGAGATGTTGGGAAAATACGCACATACATAGACTTTCTAGCGTTCTGGTGTGTGCGTGTATGTGTTTGTGTGTGTTTCGACTAAGATATGCTTTTCTTCTTCGGTTAAAGAGTAATGTTTATATCTATATTTTTTATTTTACAATACGAAAGTACCCAAAAAAGACCAACGCTATGCCTTGATTTCAAGAATAGAATTTTCATTCTCATATGTGAGAAACAACGCATTATCAAGGCGCACATAGAATCCCTAAAAACTGCTGGAAATTCATGTACTGCACAGGCCTATAAAAAATGCGAACCATGAAATCTATATTGATTATTGGCAAAAGTTCGTTTTTCTGTCCTTTATAAACGCCCAAGCATTTTATTTTATAGTTACCCAATTTTGTATGCTTATTGATGGGATCTTGAAAAGTTGTAGTGCAGAAAAGTTCTTTATAAGAAAGAAGGCACTCATCGAGAAGAAATCTCAAAGAATAAAAATAGTTAGCGGAAAATTATATTGTTACGAGATCTAATTCGCAAATTTCAAAAGAAAAATATTAACGATATTTTTCTTTCTAAAATGATTATTCATTTTTGAATATTACTTACTAGACTTATAGCTACTTCAAAACAGATATATAAAATAATTATGTAGCATTATTACTTACTGGTACCGGCTCATTGGCCTAGTGGGTAGAGTATTCGCCAGTGGTCCTGGATACCGGGGTTCAATCCCAGGTCGGGTCATACTAAAGACTTTAAAAATCGTACGTGATACCTCTTTGCTTAACACTCAGCATAAGGTATGAATCAAGGGCAAAGTGGAGTAATCCAGGGAGAGGAGTAGCGCCCGCCCCTACACCTCGGTGTCGGTGCTATTGAAAAAAAAAACTTCTGGTCGCCCTCGACTACGGTCGCTAAATTTACTTTTACTTTATTACTTACTAACAACTCGGAACAAAATTTAATTCTATAAATGTCTTAAGTGTCACTAACTTTATTTCTTTATAAAACTACGTAATTTTTCCCCCAGTGAACAATAAAACAATTTAGAACATATTAGCAAATGTAACGTAATCACCGACAACTGCTACAACGGTTAAGGCAAATCATCGGATGGGATAGAAAAAGAAGAAAACACGATTCGTCTTAAGTGTTAAAACCTCGATGATTTTTTTTTCTTTTTGGGGAAAGTAGGAAGAAATGAATAACAGACACAATGTGCTGGCAAGTTTCTTCGTTCTTCTATGATCAGGACTCTTCTCGTATCTTTGATTCGTTCTTCGTTCACTGTTTATACAAATGCGTGTCTCCTCATAACCTATCCAACAAAGAACTCCCCCACCTCTGCGTCTGTATCGGGTGTATGACATTGTCCTGCTAGTTCCCAACGCCATTTAGATGGCTAATCTCTTACCCTATGTAAACTGGTACCTCATCTAGTATGATATAGTTTGTATTCTGTGGATTTGCAGTGTTTATTCCGTATATTCTTTAAGGAGGAGCCAAAAGCATCAAAGATTTTCGGTCAATGAATTTATATATATATATATATATATATACGTTGCTATATGCATACAATTGGTGTTCGCTTGATCAGATTCGGTCTCATTTAGTTAGGTTCTATTTTAACTGCATAGTTTGCTGTGTTGGATTTTCATTTTCATTTCATTCTCAATTCGTTCTTTTACGAGATAATACAAAGGCGTCGTTTTTGTTTCATGACGTCAATAAATCGCTTAATAAAACTTCTATTATCAATCTACAATGCTTCAAGAAGAAAACGTATGAGTATCACATATTGCTTTGTGAATTTTCCTGATCTTGTATAGATAGAAAATCTGTTTAGAAAATAATGAAACTGATTTTTTAAAGATATTTGCTATTATCAACTTAATTACATATCAACTTTATCCCTTTCAAAAGAGTTCCAGTGGGAAGCCGAACATCAACGAAGATCTTGTTGCCACTCCTGAAAACAATGCTAAAAGTTTTCAAGTATCACTGCTTTCTGTTGGTTTGTAGTAATTTGTTATATGTTTTCTACATTTCTAAATGACCATCGGGGAGCTGGGTTTTGTTTTAGAGGAACTATAGTCACAAGGATTCAAATCAGAGAAATAACAGGATGTGCTACCACGAGAATATTTGGGGTGGACAAAAACTGGAACAAAGTTTAATCACATAAAGCTGCTCAATAATCTTGTTTCAACACTGATCAGCTGGTTTTCACTTAAAGCTGCCAACCTGAAAAATCAGTCTCATTCTTTAATAAACAGATCCCGTATCTTAATTTGATCTCTTATTGATACCATTATCAAAAAGTAGTTTACGTCCGAGAGAAAATATCCTCTTCCCTGGGATTAAAAGTAAAAACAACATCAACAAAAAATCTTCACTTAAAGGTTCAAAAAGTAGAAAGAAGTAAACAAACAATATCGCAATTATCATTATCACCAGGAGAAGTTATTCGCAAAGACCAAATCCATTCCCAATTTCTGAATGACCTCAATTGTGCTACTCTGTCACGTATTACCAGAAACCATCACTTGACAAAGCACTAACATGAGTATTCGTATTTGGATCAGCCAGATGTATATATGCTAGCGGAAAATTTAACTGAGTTATCAGTATTGATAGTGATTCAAATCCAGAAGCTCATCGAAAGAGATTCGTGCGGCAAAGCCCAGCCAAAAACCTCGGATATGCAATCGATCCAAAGGAAATCTGAAAGAGTCTGTTAGAACTCGCGACGTAAATACCCTAAAATACGGGACGAAACTATATTATCAGTAGAGAATTTAAGAAAACTTAGACTCCCGACTGTAGCAACAATTAACCTTACTTCACGATCACCAGGTTTTTTTTCTATCACCTCTAAACAAATGAATGCAAATAGAATGAACCATGAAAGGTCCTATATTAAAAAATGTTGTTGTTTATATGTTCCCTGCTCCTCGACTACCAGACTATCACATAAATGTATGTTTCACTTCCTACAGTCCACCATGATAGTAAGCAGTTCCCTTAGTCTTGTGCTCGATCAATAAAACAACCGTCGTTCCCCTGCTACCACTAACACCCCGCCATTGATCCGATGATGCAGCCATCCAAGAACCGATATAACAGACGTTTTGCATTTGATTACCTTCGCCGTCCGTAATGCAATATTAGCACTTCAAGGTTATATCCGTTAAATCGAGAATTCGGATGATTGAAATAGTAACTTTCAGTGCAAACGTAAAGATTACAAAACTATCCTTGTTGAAAATTACTTTGTTCTCTTGTAATGATTTAGGCGCATTGCTAACAAAATTTTTACTAATACGTGCCGTTTTTACTGATTTACGCGTACATATAAACATAATCAAATCTTTTCGTAATGTTTCATACGCAAACTACTGAATGAAAACAACAGCTGTTTAACTGTTGTGGCCTTGTTAGGGGACAGAAATAAAGACACAAGAAATGAATTGAGTTCAACAAATATATCAACAAAGAACAGTAGTACAACATATACAAATGAGAGGGTTACCAGCGAGATTATTCGGTCTGACTGCCAAGGCTGTCTGTTGGAATATTGCCTTCTGCCTAAGAGCAGTACCTGTTGCTATTTATAGCTGGGAGAGTTCATGCATGTTACAATATCAGTAACCATCAAAGCATTCATCAAAAGTTAACTCTTTGGAGTAAGGCATGGTAACGAGCCAATTCAACTAATCTATTGCGTTCTAACAGTAACTTTGTGGGGTAAGTACCTGTGGAATGTCGAGCTTGACTACGACATTGTAGTAAGCGACTTTGAACTCCAGTCACATTATTACGTTCACTTTCGAACTAATACCCTTGGGAAAGATATTGACTTCCTTATCTATCCAGCTATGGATCGAATAGTACCACTATCTGTTCTTCTTCAAGGAGGGCTTTAGCAACCCACGAAGGTTGATAAGCCATTAAAACAAAGAAACCAAATTAAACCACTAAACTTCTTTACAAGAAAACGTCATTTTTTTAATCAACAATATTAATGACAAAAGATATGCTAGATGTAAAATGCAGCCTCATCATGTATTTTTGTTGTATTTGCAATTTTGCAATCAATTTACACGAGTCCAGTAACGAGGCATTAATTCAATGACGTAACATTTGAATTAACTGACAAAATGATACTGAACATGGAACTGAACGTGAAATTTACGAGAAAGTCAGTGTTTATGAGAATAGCAATAAAGCGTTAATTCAGTTGTGTTAGATTTTAATTAAATGACAATAAAACAAAGTCAAGACACTGGATGTCAAAATCAATTTCAATTGGAAAGTCGCGTCAACATTCAACAGAATTTCACAAGGGTCTGATTATTTTTCTTTTCCTTTTTGGTTTTTTTTTAGAACCCGTTAGTCATGTTGACAAATAAAAATATCCTGTCTGCTTTGGTAAAATCCTGGCACTGATTCTCTTCAATCGATTTCCAGTCTCAATTCAAGTATTACGCTGTTATTAATACAGATGACTGATCTTAATGAGACGGCTCTGCATTATTTTCTGAAATTCTGATAATTTTAGTAATATATAAAGATAGATATATTGATAGATGTTCAGCGTGATAACTGAATTCAATTCCTAAGTGGTCTGAAAATTGCTTTATTCTCTAATTTGCAACATTTTAAATGTATTGGTATTTATCTGTCCTCCCACCTGGTACGATTTGACACGAGGTCATTTCATAGAGGGGAGCAACACATGAATTGAGACTCATGCGTGGCTGTCACAAAAAATGCTTGACCCCGTTGGCATTCCCTATTTTTGGGGCGCCCTAGGCGCCACACAATGAACTCAATCCTGCAAAGCAGATGTTGCCTGAAGGCATGGCCCCCTAGGACCAGGTGATTTAGCTTGATAACACTCACTCGACGTGAACGCCATGCAGTCTCGTTATTAAGCACCATTTTAAGTGTATTGTTCAAATATAAATCTCGCTGTGATATGCAGTTTTGCCGGGTTACGGCTACATACATACAAACGCAATGAGAATTTTTGTAATATACTTGATGGCCAGTGAATTCATTGGGTTCCTGTTCTGACAGCAGTCCCAGATAATATTGATACTTCTATTTTGAAAGGAATAAATGATTCTAATTACCATTTCAAAATTATTTCAAAAAGTTACTCTCATAAAAGGGTTAGCATTTAGAGCTAAACTGAAATTGCACAAGAATGCTACGAGCTATATTGAACAAATCCGGGAGGCAACATCCCACAATACAGTATCTGTACGGCTACCTACCTCCCATCTCTAAAACCATCCAAATAATACGGACATGACATGCGGGACACTGCTGGAGAGGTAAACTTCTTCTGGGGACCCTTGTACACGTACGTGCAAGTGTCAGACAACCAACAAAAACTTATCAACAACATCTCTCTACGGACACAAGATGAAGTCTAGAGGACCTGCCGGAAGCGATGGATGATAGAGACGAATGGTGAGAGAAATCCATGCTGGGATCACGACAGGATGATGATGATGATGATATATGGTTAGAGTGTTCGCCAATGACCAGGTCGAGTCATACCAAGTACTCAGAAAAAGGCATTTGATGCCTCTTTGCCTAACACTTAGCATTATAAAGTACGGATCAAGGGTAAATGAAGCAATAGAGGGAAAGAAGTAACAACCTGCTGTACTCCTAGGTGTAGTAGCTTTTGAAAAAAGAACCTTTGAGTTGCCCTCGAATATGGTCAGCCAACTTATATATATATTATATATATGTATATATATGGGGGTGAGTGCGTAGGAAATGGACACGACGACACGAGTTCAAATCCTGGACGAGACTGATTGCATTTCACATAGCACTAATACCCTTGGGAACGGTATGAATCCAATTATTCTCCCTCCAGTTATGGGTAAATAGTAGGGCAGACTTGGTACTTCAGCCTTGATGAGGCAACTAGTCAAGGAGAAGGAAAACTCTGAATTCAAACCTGTTAAACCTCGCTTTAAAAAAAATTGACCTTGTGTCATATCCTGTCCGAGCGGAGGGGTTGGGTAAATATGATGAGGGTAAGTGCGCGCGCTTAGAATCCTTGTGAACGATAGATGAGAAGTCGATGTGAACCGTTGATAAAGCATAAAATTTTTAAAAATCATGTTCCTTTATTATTGGAAAAGTTTCTTTCTCTCAAATGCGTTAGTGTAATAATTCTCCGTGAACTGCCTCTTAGATATTTCCGTGGCTTTAACTACTGAGCCAAATTTGCAGCTTACTTTTTATCATGTTCGGAACTTGAAAAGACTTTGTTTCCTTTGAATGTCAACAGAATTTCAATACGTTCTTGCATCTTTCGGAACGTGATATTTTAAAGTTATTAAACCTTTTGAAAACACTCAATCCTTTCACTCATCACACTCTCTCTCTCTCACTCTCTCTCTCTCTCTCTCTCTGAGTTCATTTCATTATTTCTAACTCTTTCTCTCTCTTTTCTATTTGTACTTCTTTTCTTTCTCTTTTTCATCATTCCCGACTTATTAGCTCATATCTCTATTGTTGTTTTTTCCCTCTCACTCAATCAACCATTTCTTTTCTTTCAGAAGCTTATCTTTCCCTATTCCTCATTCCCCTACTATTTCTCCACTCATTTTCTCTCCTTGTATTCTCTTCTCTTCTCTTCAAACTTTACCTATTATCTTTTTTCTTTCTCTTTCTATTCCTTCTCGACAATTCCTTTTTCTTTTTTCTTCTCACAGAGCCCTCCCTCTATCAGACACTTCTTTTCTTTCTGTCACATATCTTTCCCTTTTCTTCATTCCTTTCTTTACTCTTTCTTCTTCCCTTTTTTTCTATCTCTCTTTTTCTCTCCCCATTTCCTTTCTCTCCTTCTCTTCTCTCTCCCACCTTTATCTCTTATATCCTTTTTTTCTTTCTCTTTCCATTCTCTTTTACTGGTCTACCAATGCCAATTCACCGCTGTCTTTATCCATATGTCTGCAGTTGTTTCTGTAGTCATGGTAACTCTACTGTTAAGGAAAGTCGAATGACGTCACCGGGATTTATTCCTATCTGTCTGTAGATTTTTCTCGCTTCTGTCAAGGCAC